>LZPO01087651.1:44552-56830 GCA_001675575.1 Neotoma lepida | reverse complement strand
AAAAAGTTATAAAACAAAAAGGTGAAGATGACAACAGTTGTCAAAGGCTTTGGATATAAGGACTTTCCATTATATCCCATACTCTCTTCCTCCTGAACTGCACTGCCAGTCACAACAACAACAATGTAAAAATGATTCAGTGCCAGGTCAACATTCAGACAGTATTTGGCACAGCAAATAGCAGTAACTAATGTGCATCACATCACTATGGATTCACCACTATGAACATGTTACCCAAATGGAATCAGTATCTGGCCTTTGTGTCTGGCTTCATTTATAAAACCTCTTTTCACGATCCATCCTTGTNGGTGGCTGCACTATGGACAATCCACCAGCAACATGTAAGTCCAGTTTCTCCACATTGTCACTTCTTGTTGCCAGTCTTTAATACTTGGTCAACCTACTAGGTATGAAATGGCACACTACAGTGGTTGGTGGCTTTGATTTTCATTGGTCTATATAACTAAATTTGTTTCCATTTTAATTTTTTAACTATTTCTCAATTTTTTTGTTTTGCTTTTGAAAAAATGTCTATCCAATTCTGCTTAAAGCTCAGGTGTTTTGTTTTGTTTTTGAGCTGTAAGCTCTTATGTGTTCTAGACAGTAGATACTTTCTCCCCATTCCATCCAGTATCTTTTCACTATTTTTAGAATGAGTTTTGAAGAACAATGCTTAGTTCTGATAAGACCCAGTAAATCACTTGGTAAAAAACCCAGTAAAACACTTGGCGGCCTGGGCTGTTGGTGTCACACNGAGAAAACTACTGGGCGATTCACAACTGTTAAGATTTACACTGTCAATCTTCTAAGAGTTCTACAGATTTTAACACATAGGTCTTTGGCCTATTGTTAATTTTGACAAGAGAGATGGCTCCACAATCATTCATTAGCATATGGATATCAAGTTACCCCAGATCATTTATTGAAAGGACTATTCTCTTGGAATCGTGGTCAAGAACCAGTCATAAATGGCAACTTTCTTCTGGACTTTTAATTAACCATATACCCACCTTATGCTGACACACACTATCAGCACCACAGGCTTGGCATTCCATTTTGAAGCCATCAAGTGTATGTCCACCAACTTTGTTCTTTCCCAAGATTG
The DNA here is from genome assembly GCA_001675575.1 of Neotoma lepida. Lineage (NCBI taxonomy): Eukaryota > Metazoa > Chordata > Mammalia > Rodentia > Cricetidae > Neotoma > Neotoma lepida. The sequence continues at coordinate 55,725 of LZPO01087651.1, read as the reverse complement.
TTTTGACTACTTGGGTCCCTTGCAAATGCAAGGGTGAATCTTATAGGGTCAGCTCGTCAGTGCACTGAGTCTGTAGGACAAAGGGGGGCCTGCACTGGTTCTGTAATGCCATTCTAGTCAACTAAAATTTCCCACAATGAGCACACATGGGTTATGTGTATGTACACATGTATGTGCATGTGTATGTGGAGGCCAGAGGTCGATGCCAGTATCTTCCTCTATTGCTCTGGAATTACAGATACGCACCACCACTCTTGGCTTGGTATGTGGTGCTGGGAATCTTAACTCAGAAGTTGTGAACATCAATGTAAATTTACTATCTGGAAATTATAATTCTGTTCAAAAGGATGAACNGTCTTTATATCCTTAAGACCAAATATTCTCTAAAGAATGAGGGAAGAGATGGGTAATAAGATGTCTCTGGCTGAAAAGCACTAACTACCCCTCAAGACAGTGNGGTTCCCTTTGAGATGGTCAAGAGAAGGCAGCATCCAGCACAGATGTCTACAAAAAGATGGCAGCAGTCGTCAGAGGCCCGGGATAGGAGAACATGCTTTTAGATCAGACTCTCTTCCCCTCAATTTGAACACAATTGAGATTCATTCGTGCAGAGAGAGAGAGAAAGAGAGCGAGAGAGCGAGAGAGCGAGAGAGAGAGAGAGAGATTGATTCAATCAAAGGTAGAATTTAGAAGGCTATGATGGCTGCTTCATCCCTACTCACCATTTTCCCAAAGTTACCTGCTAAACCACTCACACTTCTGCCCCAAATCTAGACAAACTCAAAACAAGCTTATACGGCCCTACAGTGTTGGAGAGGGATTGAGTGAAGGCTGGTGGGAAGCTACTCAAAACACACATACAATTTTTGTTTGCTTGTTTTTTGAGACAAGGTCTCACTTTGTAGCCCAGGCTGGCCTGGAACTTGAAGTGTAGTCCAGGTTGGCCTTACACTTGGGACAATTCTGATGTGCAAGCCTCCCAAGTGATATTACAGACACACTATCACATCCAGCTCACAGACAAATCTGTAGTTAAAGTCTAACTAAAAAGCTGGACTTGGTGGCGCCTGTTATCATACTTGAGAGNTGAGCTAGAAGCAGGAGAANCCTGAGTTCCAGGCTAGCCTGGGCTATAGCAAGACCCTGCATCAACCGAATGTAACCAAAACCTTCCCTGATTCCTTTATAACGTTAATGTTAACACATTACCTTGAGTGAATGTTTACACTGTAAGAGGCTCCAACTGATAGAGCCAAACAACTGCTTGGTGTGGAGGCAAGGTAGGGTCAGAGGAGGGCGGCAGGCACAGTTTCCCTTTGAGGTCCACTGTGAACATAAGGCACAGTCCAAACAACCTGATGTAATGACCCCACTTAAAGACACCTGGTTACAGCAATTCCTAAATGGAATCACTCAAACTGACCACTCATCAAATCTGCCAAGGAGTATTCAGAAACCAGATTCTCGAGGGCTCATCCCANAAAGCCCAAATCAATCAAGGAGCTTATTCATTTTTCATTTGTTTGTTTTTTGCGACAGGGTCTCGCTATGCAGCTCTGCCTGTCTTGGAACTCATTATGTAGACCAAGCTGCCCTCAAACTCAGAGATCCACCTGCCTCTACCTCCAGTGGGCTGGGATTAAAGGTGTGAACTTACATTCAACATTTCACTTAATCCTCATAATCTCTCTGAATTAGTTAAGGCTGCCAACCATTACTCCCATTCCTATATAAAAGACTCAATGATTAACAGGGGATTTTTGTTTGTTTTGTTTTAAGCTTAGGGACCAATTTGTTAAGATTGAAAAAAGCACCACAGGACAGGCAAACTGTCAGTCTCAGCAACTGCTGAGAGGAAAGAAACAGAAAAAGAGNAAGAAAGTCATGCCTTAGGGTAGGGTCCAAGAAAGCAGGTTCAGCAGTGGAGACCAGCAGGCAGCTGCCCTGCAGGGAGCTGGAGACACAAATACCCAGAGTGTGAACAAGTATGCTTTAGATCTGGGCCAGTACATCGATAGGAAGGGGAAAGGAAAAGTAAGAGTTAGAACTCAGAAAAGTAAGCAGTCAGGGGATCCTACAGAAGAGAGCATGGAAGGATTGTAGGAGCCAGAGAGGTCAATGACACCACAAAAAAATGGCCCACAGAATCAACTAACCAGGGCCCACAGGGGCTCACAGAGATTGAACCAACAATCAGGGAGCCTGTATGGGTCTGACCTATGTCCTCTGCATATAGGTTATAGTTGTGTAGCTTGCGGTTCCTGTAGGACTACTTACAGTGGGAGCAGGTTCTGTCTCTGACTCTTTTGCCTGCTTTTAGGACCCTTTTCCTCCNACTGGGTTGCCCCATCCAGTCTTAATATGAGGGGATGTGCCTAGTTTTATTATAACTTGATATGCCATGTTTGGTTGATATCCCTGGGAGGCCTGCCCTTTTCTGAATAGAGAGGAGGAGGAGTGGATCTGGGGGAAAGGGGATGTGGGGAAGGGAGAAGGGAGGGTAAACTGCAGTCAGGATATAATGTATGAGAAGGGAAAAATTGAAAAAAAAAACTGAACAGGCTTTTACAAATAAAGATCTATAAGCAACTGCCCCCCCATCCCCTTTAANATAGGGTCTTACTATGGTAGTCCAGACTGGCCTCAAACTTAGAGGTCAAGATCCTCTTGCCTCAGCCTCCCAAATGCTGGGATTGTCACGCCCGAGTAACAGCTACTTAGGACAGAGCAATGAATTTAAGTATACCAAGTTATTGGGTTTTCATGACAGAACAAGGCACCATTTCAGGGATGATCGGTATCCACGACATGAGCACTACCCACTACAGTGGGATGTTCGTGACTGCCCAAACTCACACCCTGCAACACAATCCCCACTGTGACTGTACCGGAGGATGGCCCTCTGAGAAGTGATTAGTTCAGAGGTACAGTCCTCGTGAAAGACTCAGGCATGGTCACTAATGCCTGTTTCAACTAGTGCATCCTGTATTCTGTACATCTCAGGTCCATTTGACTGACAGGATTGTTCAGTATCTTTGTAAAAAGGCACCAGCAGTTGGGGCTGGACTCTGTAGTTAGTTAGTACATTATCCAGTAGGAATCTTCATTTAATGCTGGCCTTAAATAGTCAGTTGATAAACATTTTAAATCGTTACATATGTCTGGTGTGATGGTGCATGCCTCTAATCCCAGTACTCAGAAAGCAGAGGCAGGTGGATCTCTGTGAGTTCAATGTTCACCCGGTCTATACAGGGAGTTCTAGGTCAGCCAGGGCTACACAGTGAGACCCTATCTCAAAATATCAAACCAACCATCCAAACAAACAAACAAAATCCTTAAATCCTTGTACAGTATTGTGAGGGAATGAAGGGCAAGAAAGACAGAAACTGGATGCCTAGTTGTGAGTGTCTGTCTGCCGATGTGTTATGGTTTAGGAAAGACTGGGAGCCTGAGGAAACTCCACATTTCACTTCCTTAAGAAATGTGCATCCCATGGAGAGGAATAATCCCCAGTAATGCCTTCTGAAGGCTGGCTTGACATCTAAACTCTTTTACATTTTTTGTTGTTATTGGTATTCAACATTTTCTGTTAATTATACTTAAGTAAGGCTGACTAAAGTCATAAATTAAAATCAATTACTTGTCAAATTTTTAACAAAACCTTTAAACTAATTAAGAGGCCATCACTTTCAAATGATTCTAGAACCTTGGATTCTTACCCAGGCAAGCTGAAACCCAACTTGTCAACAGGGAAGCCAAAAGAGCCTGCCCACTCTGAAATGTCCAGCCTCATTAGAAATTCCCCTAATTTTCAGTATTTTCTATCTTGTTTGCTTCCAAGAGCCTTTTATCTTGGGCACTTTGCTGAGCCCCACCACCGTGACGTATNGTGCTGCCTGACTTAAATTTATTTTCCTCAGACCAGAGTAAACGAAAACCATACTTATCTTTGAAAACCCACTTCCAAGCACTGATTAATTCATACCAACTCACCTGTACTTCAGTGTTCGGCACGTGGAGCCATCCCAGACAGCTCGCTATCTGTGAACTTGTCTTTATTAGAGGTTGAGACCATTGCTCAAAGCAGTCACAGGTCTGTTTGAGTCAATTCCGTGCACTCTAACTCCTTGGCTTTGCCAGAGACAGCAGTAGCCAGGCTCTGCAAATCAGTAAGCTCAGGCTTGAGTAGGAAGGTAGGAAGGTTGTGGGCTCAGCTGCTCCCAGTGGGAAAAGGGCTAAAGCAAGTAGGAGGCCTGTAAGCAGGACATCTGTTTCACAGGAGAGAGGGTGTGACCCTAGGTTAATACAGCCCCTCTCTTCGTACAAGCCCACACTCTGACCTCCTAGGAGCTACGTGGATGTGAGTTCTAAACCAGTCCTAAAGCTTCAAAACTCACATGCTCTTCACTGAGACAGAGNAGAGAGGAGTGCCACCACTGCTGCCTAGTCACACTACAATCACAAAGCCACNGGCATTCCCAGCTCTACTANTGTCTCATCTAAAACTGTCATCAAGACAACATAAACCTCCTAACTGGCTTCCTTCCTCCCAGGCTGTAGCTCTAAGAGCCTGGAGAATCTTGACATTTCCATAAAACCTCTTAGCTGCCTACATCTGTCCCGAAATCCTGATGCCCCTTGCACTCATTATCACCTCATCCCAGCTAACTAGTCAAAGGCTGAGAACTGACTCATTCATTCATTCATTCTTTCACTCAGATATCTGTCAGTGCAGATTATGGTCCAAACACTATCATGCTGCAATGTGTACATCCAATGACAATGAAATGTATGAAGAGCAGAGGAAGGAGGAAGGACAGGTGTGCGCAAGGGAAGTTATGTTCAGAGAGGCCAGGGAGCCTCACTGACAACTGAGACAATCAAGGTGTCCATGAAATGGAAAAGCTGCAGAAGCAAGGTCTGAAATGCAGTTTCAGGGGCGCCAATCATGAAACGGTCCTTGTATTCACTGTTCACGAGAGTGGATAACCCAAGCTCCATGCCTCCCTGCCCCCTCCAGAGATCAGGGTGTGNGGCTCAAACTCCCCACTCTCCAATCACATGCTTGGTGTTTCCTGTGACCAGTCTTCATGCTAAAATAATCTAGGGGCCCANAGATACTTGATGGGCATAAACCCTGGTTGTGACAGAGTTCTGATAACACGGCACTCCTATCACATAGGTTAGTCTAAGGAAAGTGCAGTTTCAGGACTTTGTACCAAATCTATTTTTCATGATAGCGCAGAGATAAACTCATGAAGTCCTGGGCGAGTGGGGAAGTTAGAAAGGAGGGTGATAAAAGAATAAGTATCCAAGTCACCCTGACNAACTTGATCTGAGAGTGTACCAACATTAACCGACCTGTNCAGACATCTGAAGTGTTTTTCAATGACTAAGCTGGATTCCCCTTCCAGCTTGCGGCTTAAAGACAGAACCAGAGTGTGGTTATCTTTATACCTCAGAATACACATCAAATACTTAGGTGAATAACTATGAAGTGACCAGGAAATAAGGAAGACAAACTCATCCAGCAGGGTTTATAGGAACCAGAAGAGCATATGAAGATAAGAGCATATGACTCATGAAGATTCAGAGTCAGGTGAGGCTGTCAGATAACCAGAGGTTTACATAATAAAGGCTCTGCCAGAATGCTGGCCCAAGCAGTTGATCCTACATGCTGGAGGCAGAGAGGCAGTTGGGTATCTGAGAGTTCTAGGTCAGCCAGGTACTTGGTGAGATCCTATCAAAACAAAACAAAAAACAAAAAAAAACTTTCCAGGTTGATAGATACACCAAGACATTTCTGGTTTAGTAAGGACAGTCACTCAGAGAGAGGAGCTCCAACAGAACAAGGGAAACCTTTGCTTTTTACAGACTTTTAAATGGGAGGGGTCTGAGTTTTGTGGCCTAGTAAAGGTACAAGATAAAACAAGGCATCTTCTCTCTACAGGGGCTATGCCCTAACAACCAGAAGGGGAAGCCTTGTCCTACTAGTTATCTATAGTCTGGAGGACCAAGTCCTGGGGACCCAGGTGGTGCTTTGTTAATTTTGGCTACCATGACTACCTTCCCCAGCAAATGTACCTAAGAATCTAGAAAGTAAATTTCACTCAATAAGAGTTACCCATTTGAGGCAATCCTGGTTTATACCATACTTAACCATTATTATTGAATCTTCCTTCATTTTTCAGATGAGGGCCTACTATGTGTGTGCCAGGCATCCCTAGGGTCTAGAGATGCTGACCAAAGCAAATGAAATCATTGACATCACAGTGTTAACTAAAAGACAGCCATTGTTTCAACTAACCTTCTAAACAAACCAGGCTGAAAATCACTCATTCTTGCTAAAGCTGTACATCCTAAAGCTGAAACTATTTCCCTGACCTTTCTCAAGAGATCAGGATTAAAGAGATGCCAAGAAATCAGTACTTGAAAACAGCCCAGTCTCTAACAGGCATGATAATCAAGTTCTGTGTTAATCCTTAGACCACACACACACACACACACACACACACACACACACACCCCTACCTACCTCGTGAGTAATCTCTATCACCCAGTTGTTATCCAGGTGTTCTGTCATCTCCACCTTACAAGGCAATGAGCAAACCTGCTGTTTGTACTTCCTGTTTAGAAAATCCACCATCTTCTGCTAAAACCATCGTTAACACCCACTTTGTAGAATACCTGATTCTAGAATAAAAAGAAAGTCCATTACCACACACACACCCTACCCTGTTGTGCTAGAAATACTACTGAACTACACACCTCCAGCCCTCTGCTGAGTCTAAGGGAGCTGCCCGATTCAATGTTTCTGTGGGACAAGTCAGTCAGGAAGCTACACCATGCCCATGCTTTAGATACTGGAAGATACCAGCAGAACCCAAGTGTCAATTCACTGGATTGGAATTCCCCTAACCAGCCTCTAGGTGGAGTCTCTGGAGGTGTGATCGAGCTACTTAGGCAGAGATGCAAAGGGAGACAAGAATCACGTGGGGACACCTCGAGGTGAAGCCTCTGGACTGAGGGCATTTCTGAGTAAGAATCCACCAGTCACAGGCTCCTGAGGTTGTTAAGTAGATCACTCCCGGAACATCAAGCAGAGCTGAGTTCTCCACTGCAGGTGCCTAAAGCCACTCTTAATAAATGATGCTGCCTTTTAAAAATCTGAGAATGAAAACTTCTAAGGAGTGGGAGAGATAAAGGGAGCTTAACCAGCTAGCACATGTGAACTAAAACCAACAACTGTTTCCTGTACTGGACTGTGGATCAGACCCTGACTTAAACCCTAGCAGCCATCTCCTGCCCAGATCCACACTGTCNAGCTTCTAGCCTCAGGCAACCCACGCTACTTCTCCTTACAGACAAGTATCTAGTCCACANCTTAGGCTCTTTGTGATTCCCGCCTTTGCTGCTTGGACCAACTTAAAAGAGTTGAAGATAGGGAACCGCTCTCGGCTNTCAGATCCAGCTGCCATGGATCCCTGCAGAGCCTGTCCCAGGACTTGGTCCTTTCAGACTAGATTCTGTACCAGCTCACTAAACCTTTCCATTTCTGAGAACCTCTACTCTCAATTTTAGTTTAATGTCACTAAAAACTTAGTGGTAGAGAAGGCTATACCAGTTAGACGCAAAATACAATCAAGAATCAGAGAAAAGGGCAGAGGGAAGAAAAAGCAACTGGCAAGTAGGAGGTAAGAGAACAACTCTCTGGGAAAAAAAAAAAAATGTTGATACTCTCATAGACCAGATCTCCATGTTAACAACTGAGGGTGTGTGTAAACTGGAGACTACGTCATTACCAAATCACCACACATGGGTGAGCCTACAGCTAGCAGAGAACCCATGGGTGTTTTTTTATTGTTGTTGCTTTCTTGTTTTGTTTTGAGACAAGGTTTCTCTATGTAGCCCTGGAACGCCCTTTGTAGACCAGGCTGACCTAAACTCTTGAGATCTGCCTGCCTCTGATGGGCAAGTGCTGGTATGAAAAGTGTGTGCCTCCACACGATCAGGTAAGAACCTACTGTTTTGTTTTAATTACCTCATCCTTGAATATGAGCATAACAAAACCTCTATCTAGATGTCCAAGAAAAGAGTCCAGGGTAAAAGCCTGGGTTCAATGCCCAGGGAAGAAGGAAGAGGAAAAGGAAGTAGTAAAAGAAGAGACAAGTCCAAAGGAAATAGGGAGAAAACAAAGACAATGCAGGAAAAAGAAAAAACAAAACCCACTATTTCAAAGGAGCATAGGAAATTATCACTAATCTAGAAGAAAATACTCCCAGAAACGAAGGGGTGTTCTCAATTTCATATGTCCAGAAAAATAAACCAAGTCAAAACGAATCAAGGTACATGCTGACATTCCAGTATACCAGTGATGAAAGGGCTATCCAAAAAGGCGTCTGGAGACAGGTACCACACACACTAGATTTCTCAAAATTAGCCCTGGAAGCTGAAAAAACAGGCAATCATTTTTAAAAGTCTAGAAAAAAACAGTTTGCAACCTCTGATCTACTCAGAATATTGATCCAATATCAGGGCTGAAAATCAAAAGACTTTTTAAGCATGTGTAAAACAATTCTTTCTCATGCACCTTTTCTTAGAAAGCAAAGCTCACTCCTACAAATGAAGATTATATGAGAAAGACAGTGACATGAGATCCAGGCCAGGGCAGCAGAGAAAGCACAGCTCATTATGAGAATGACAGCTGCTGAGAAGAAAGGTGTGGTAGCCCACAAAAGCTTCCTAGTGAGATCTGGGCTTGCTTTACACAGCAGGGCTACACTAGGGGATGACTTGACCACGTGCAGGGTTACCAGGTGTCTGGGATGGTCTGCACTTGGCTGTGCTAGGGGGAGGTCTTTTGCTCCCCTCTTTGGCATTCCTTTAAAAGCCCTTTAGTAGAGACAGAAGGCCAGTGGATAAGGATCCAGGACCTCCCGAGCTATCCTGTGTTTCTGTCTCTCTCCTCTACACTTCTATCTACATATTTCTCATTTCTTCTTTCTCAAGAGTACTCTGGGGAAAAAGGAGGGAGCTGGTTTCCCTCAGGAAGGGGGGTTCTGGAACAGGGTGGGAACAAGCAATAGACTGAACATATGGGAAATATTTCTCGTGACTGTCGATTCTAGAGGCTGGAGGNGAGAACAAATAACAATAGGTACATACAGAGAACAAAACACTAGGGGCTAGGGACGGAGCTCACTGTTAGATCACTCCTCTGGCATGTTCGGAACCTGGGTTACAACCACAGCACTGGAAAAGAGGCAAACAGTGAGTAAACTTAAAAGGCAATTGCTAAGTTCAAGCAAAATGAAACTGTTAAGTGGCCAGATAATACTGTTGGTCCAGCAGGGAATATTTACAGTCCAAATATAAACCCTGAGAAGTAATTTGGCCAAAACCTGTTATAAATGGTAAGCAAAGAGAACTATCTCAGCTACTAAACATCTAAATTACAGAATCAGGTGTAGCAATAAAGGTTACCAAAACATGAGACCTTGTCTCGGAGTGGGGGGGAGGGGGGATTTGGAAATGATTATCAGCCACTATGGAAGGCTTCTCAGGGGAAAACCTCAATCATACAGAAGAGGACTAACTAGTAAGAGAACACCCATTCAGTAATATGGAAGCCAACTATTACCCACCTTGACACAGCACAGCGTCAGTGAATGGTACAGGCAGAAAACATTTTAGAATGAATGAAAAATGAAAAACCAGAAACAACTGATATCTACAGAAGGAGAACCTCCCTAGGAACCTAAAATTTGGAAATTAGAATTCACTGAGTGAAAGCTTGTCAGTGTTCTCCAGCAAAGTCAATGTTGATTCCTTGGGGCTAATCTGGTGACAGAGTGGNCACTAAACAGAAAGGTGGCTGAACTGATGACATCAGAAAACAAGAAACCCAGCCTAAAGGGCAGAGGCTGGTAATTTGAACTCTCTGTTCTGGTTTAACAAAATCTCCTATATAAGACAAAAAAGTGTTGGTAAGAAAGAAAAATAGTGTGTATACATTTTTTTTCTTGAAAGTTTTCAAAGCATTATCCAGGTTCAAAAGAGCCAATGGCCATCCAAAAGGTAATATGGTGATATTTTGTTGTGCTCTAACAAATAAAGCTTGTCTGGAGATAAGAGTGCGGAGCTAACCACTACTTAACTACAGAAGCCAGGCAGTGGTGTACACACCTTTAATCCCAGCACTTGGAATCTCATGCCTTTGATCCCAGTACTTGGGAGGCACACGACTTTAATCTCAGCACTAGGGAGGAGGAAACAGGAAGTGATATGGCGGGGCACAGAGAGAGGAATACAAGGTGTGAGGAAACAGGAGCTCACTCCCCTCTCTGGTGAGGCGTTGGCGAGCTAAGAGGTGGCTCTGGCTGCTCCATTGTCTCTGATCATTCAGCATTTACCCATATCTGGCCCCTCCGGGTTTTTAATTATTAAAACCAATTAGAATTTGCACTACAGGTAAGAATTTTTTTAAGGGCATATGTCTAAACTACTTAGCTAATTCCTATCCTTCATCAAGTGATGGAGACACATTACGTGTTACAGATTGAACTGTGTCCCATTCCCTGCCAAATTCACACATTCTAATTCCCAATGTGACTCTTGTCTGGAAAGTCACTAAGGTCATAAGGGCCAGGGCCCGGATCCAATGACTGGTATCATCAGGTACATACAGTGAGAAGACCCAGGGAAAGTACCAGGAAAAGATGGCCATCTCCGTGCCAAGAAGAGATGCTCGTAAAGCCCTTCGAGCCACCAGGACTGTGAGAGAGAAATTTCTGTGGGGTAGGTGAGCCAGTCTGTGGTATTCTGAAATATAGCTCCAGCAAACTAACATAGCACCCCAGTCCCCAAGTCTGGTCTGCCCCTCTCTCTTCTCTTCAACCTTCAGCTACATTCTGGTCAAAACAAAAGGCTGCTTTACAGTGTGGAGTACTTTATAAAACAATTAGTTTTAAAGTATCTTACCTGACTCTTGCCCATTGGGTTTCCTGAAACTAATGACAAGGCCTGTTTANGAAAATGAGGAGAGCTGGCAGTGGTGAACAATGGTGGCGCACACCTTTAATCCCAGCACTTGGGAGGCAGAGGCAGGCGGATCTCCTGCCAGTCTGGTCTACACACAGTTCCAAGATGGCTACACAGAGAAACCCTGTCTCAA
>LZPO01087651.1:28799-44542 GCA_001675575.1 Neotoma lepida | reverse complement strand
AAAAAAAAGAAAGAAAGAAAGAAAAAAGAAAAGAAAGAAAGATGATAGATAGAAAGAAAAGGGGGGAAAAAAAACAAGCAGCCTGATGGGCACTGAAAGTTGAGAAAACAATCAAGAATTAAAATGTCTCAGCAAGTTGGGCAAGAATTCTATACAAGATGTAGCATGGTTTGTATGTCACTCACATTCGCATTCCAAGTAGAAAGGGTAACATATGCCTTCATCCTACTAATGCTCAAGGATTTATTTTTTTCTTATTCCAAGAATCCTGAGCTGGGGCATAGCTTGCTGAAAGCCTGGAGTTCAATTCATCTCTAGCATCGAATAAACTGGATGTAGCACTCTGTGGATCAGCAACTCAAGGTCATCCTCCACCATACAGCAAGTTCGGTGTCAATCTAGTTTACCAGAGGTCCCCATCTCAGGAAAACAAACAAAAAAACCTTAAACATTAACAATTAACGAAATTACCTGTTCACACATCAGAAAATTGAGAGAGATTATTTCATTGTTTTACATCATGAGAAAAGAAATACTGAGCCAGGTGTGGTGGTGCACACACCTTTAGTACTTGGGAGGCTGAGGCAGTTGGATCTCTATGAGTTCAAGACCAGCCTGGTCTACATGGTGAACTCCAGGCCAGCCAAGGACACAAAGTGAGACCTGTTTTGTTGGTNACCTGGTCCAATGACTGGTATCATCACCAGGGAAGCCAGGTGACCAAAATACAAAGAAGAAAACAGACTTTTAGCTCTAGTGTCACTAGAAATAGCCCAAAATTTTAGGGTTGGGGATCAGCTCAATAGTTCAACATGTACTTAGCATATGTGCGGTCCTTGGACCAATTAGCATCACTGACAAAAATTAAATACACATATAGGTATCTAAATACAAGTGCATTCATATCTTTTCTAAGTACAGCCACTGGGCTGAGCATTAACTATGTAATAATAAGCTCTATGGTATTTATAAAATTTTAACCAAATACTCCATCACTTCAAACCCATACTTTGGTCTTGTAAATAGCAGTGCTCATTGGCATCTATTTGAAATACTTTCCAGATTCTCACAATTGTTTGGCCTCATTGCTAAGACCTGTGGTTATCAGCTACTGTGCATAATGAATTATGAGGGATCGAAAACATGCCTTGAGAACAGTTTAACGTCCTTTCATTCTAAGAAAAATACACACAGCAAACCAAACAGCACCATTACAAGAAAATCAAGAATTAGGTTACCGGACCCTGTGTGTTTATTACAATGTTTTTAGGCTCTGCCCAGTATCACATCTGGTTAAAGCCTGAACTCGAAGTAAACAAACAACTTCACCACGTGCGCTGGAAACCCAAGCATGTTCCAACCCCTGTTTTTTATGAAGGTGGTGAAATCTCTCACCAGGCTCAAAACCTCCAAATAATCACTTCTCCTTTGATTACAGACCACGGAGAAAATCTGGGTAGACTGTGGCATTAATGGCAACCAAGGACAAACCTGTCTGGGAAGCAGGAACGTGCTTCTACCTAGAGTCAGGATGCAGTCCTGAACGCTGAGCTTTCCTCCGTGATGCCCTGGCGATCTGCCCTGAGCAGGAGGCATGGCTCCTCTTAGCTCGATCTTGGGAGGCCAGGTGACCACCGAGAGCTCCAAGTCACTTGTCCACGCACGCTTTCTCGACCCCCACCCCCCACGGCGCTGCCCCCACTCACCGCACACCATCAGCAGCAGGACGATCACCAGCGTGGCCACGAACACCAGCAGNGTCAGACCCACGTTGTGCCACATCTTGAGAGCTGGAGTGTGGACGCGGGCTCAGCGGCGGGCGGCAGAGCGGCTGGGCGGCATGGGTGGCGGGCGCCCGAGGGCAGCGCCCCCCAGGGGGCGGGACTGGGCGGTGCGGGGGCGGACCGCGACGGGGCCGGCCCGCAGACCTGCCTCCCGGCCGGGGCGACCGAGTCGCGGGAGGAGCGGGCCGCGAGGCGCCACTACCGACTCATCGATCCGGGGAACCGGGGCCACGGCGTGCAGAGGCCGGCGGCGAACGGACGCGCTGCCATGGCGGACACCGAAGGGGGGAGCGTGAGCTGGAGGTGGCGCGGCGGCCGCACGGCCCTGGCTGCGACTAGCGCGAGGTCCCCACCGCCCTCCGAGACGCCAGAAGTCAACCACTCCCCGAGGCCGCCGCAGCTGCTCCTCCGCTCCCCGCCCCCTCCCCCGCGGCAGCTCATCACCAAGCACCCACTCCGCAGCGACTCCGCCACTGCGCGGGGCCTGCTGGGAAATGGAGTGCGACGCTCCGTACAATTGCCGGTCTCCGCCCAACAAGGAACTNCAACTCCCAGGACTCAACACGGCTCAGGGTTTCGCCTTGCTCTCCTTTTTCCGTCCCCAGTGCCTTTGGTGTTCTGGAGCCACCACCTCTGAAGACTGCTGGCTAGTGTTCTCCCTTACTAGGCTGTGTCGAGGTGCCAGTGACATTTCAGCCATTAATCCAAATACANAATTGTTTTTAGTGAGCGAGAGGGAAAGGGGAAGGCGGTTGCCTGAAAAACTGGTTGCACTTGAACCCAACCTATTGCCGCCGGCGATGGTTGGATACTTGTGAGGAAATAAGTCCTCTGACCTAAAGATGTCAGAATCTGAAAAGCCTTTTCCCCTCCCCTCCCCCCCAGCAACAGATGTGTTGTGCTTTCACAGATAATATACTTCAGAAGTAACTGGTGAGTGACTTAGGGACATTTGTGCCCTTAATTCACCTACCTGCTTAGCAAGTTTTGTTCAGCCATTTCCGTGAATTCAAGCGACATATAACCCACAACTGAAGATTTTGCCACATTTGCATGAACTAACTTCTGAGAAGCAAGGTACTTTAGTAATCTCAAGCACTTCCACTTGAAATTAAAACTCGCTAGTTCTGCCACATCCGTTAAAGCAAACGATGCCCCACCAAAAAAAGGGGGGGGTGGGTCAGCGCTTTCTTCCTTGAGAATTCAAGGCTTGCAAGTTCCCCTGCAACTCTGTTGCTCCTCGAAAGACTTTTCTACAAATTCCTGTTCCCTGCCTTCATGTCTCCACACACACATAAATCTAAGAAATCTTTTGATTTAATAAATATGCCCTAGTCATTTCCAGATAACCTACTGTGTAAGCTGCAGTCCAACTAAGAAGCAACACTGTGAATAAATGCATATAAAAATACATTAAGGCATTAGCTGCTTTGCACAGGATTTAATATACAGTTCCTGTGAAGAAAGTGAGCTCAACTCAATAAATTTAGAAATCAACTTATTCATTTTTAGTGGATGATCCAATTCACTTGCATAACAGCACATTTGATTACAATCTGGTTGAANGGAACACATTTCAATAGATCTACTTCGAAAGAAATCAGAAAGAATTCAAGGTTTTTACCTTCTCTTTCATTCATATACAACAAGCTCTTTTGTGTGCCANGGACTTCTTCAAGGCACCCAGGATAAGAGTTGTGAGATAAAAATGGTGCCTGAGCTCAAGATGATCATATTGTAGGTGAAGATACAGACAATAACATAAATAGGGATGTACAAATTCCTCATGAAAACCAGGCAATGTGGTGAACATTGAAGGAATCAGGGAGACCTACCTGAGGAAGTGACCATATAGTCTGAGTCCTGAATAAGAATCCAGCCATGGAGAGACCTACAAGAAGAGATCCTGGATAGGAAGAGCANCATGTGCAAAACCCCCAANGACCAAATAAACTTGACCCTCCCTCTGANCCCTGACAGTGNTTCTCAAGCCTGGATGCACATTTGAATCACCCAGACAGACTTAAAAAACTACAAATGGCCATATCTTATTCCCACACTGAAAGAATTCTGGGCAGGGCCCAGGCAAAGTGTTTTGTTTGTTTGTTTGTTTGTTTGTTTTAGCACTCCCAGGTTATTGAAATGTATCCTCCAAAACCGTGGCTCTCAAAGAATAATCTCAGATCAGCAGGATGCTCTGGGCAGGTGTCAGAACTGTCCCCAGAACTATTGAATCAAAAGCACTAGGGAATCTAAGTCAAAAGCTTGGATGAGGGCGGTCATCTCTGGCTTGGTGAAAAGTGGACAGATATAAGAAGACATTTTGGAAGGAAATCTTTAGGATTAGTGGATGGATTAGAGGTAAAGACCAAGAAAACAGAAATCTAAACTGACTTGAAAAGCCTAGATCAGTGGCGTATACCAGTATTCTTAGCACTTGGAAGGAGGAGACAGAAGGATCAGAAGTTCAAGGCCAGCCCTAGCTATATAGTGAGGTCAAGACNAGCTTGAGCTATATGAGACCATATCTCAGAAAAACAAAAGACTCATCTGTGGAGAAAAGGGAACCCTTACACACTAACAAAAATGTAAATTTATACTGTGATTATAGAAAACCACATGTAGGCGCCTCAAAATACTAAGATTAGAAGTACCACATGACCCAGGAATCTTATTGCTGGGTATATATCCAAAAGAAATCGGTATGCTGAAGGGACATCTGTGCCACCATGTTCATTACAGCAATAGTTGGCAGTAGCCAAGATGGGGGAATCAAGCTAATTTTCCATCAACAGAATGAATAAAGAACACAGAGCATTCTATTCAGCAGTAAAGAACAAAATGATATCATTTGCAAAAACATGGATAACTTAGAGGATATTATATTAAGTGAAATAAGCCATCCAGACAAATACAGCATGATCTTATTGAAAATGTTGATCTCATAGAAGGAGGGAATTGAATCCACCCTCCCTGAAAGCAGCTGGTGGATAAGGGGAACTNGGGAGGAGAGGTGTTGGTCACAGTTTATATATTACAGTTAGGTAAGTTCAAGAGATCTTTTGTGTGGATGGCTCTCACCATAACAACACATTATATCTTTTGAAAACCAGAAAGATGGTGGATGTTAACTATGATAACTCTGAGCCTGGAGAGACAGTAAAGCACTTAAAAGTTCACACTGCATTTGTAGAGGAAACAAATTCAGTTCCCAGCATCCTTGTCAGTATAACTCCAGCTCCAGGGGATCTGATGCCCTCTTCTGGCCCCCATGGACCTTGTATTCATGTGCACAAATCCACACAAAGACACATATGTATACACATAATTAATTTTTTTGCATCTTTAAAAACTAGTGTGAAGCAAAGCATGTTTTTATTACATATATATATATATATATATTACAAATACTTCAAAACATCATGTTATGCACCGGTAAATGATACAATATCACCTGTCGTTTAAAACTCCCAAGTTTCTAACCAAAGCGCCTGGGTGAATGATGGCACAATTTCCTACCATAGGTTACATTGGATGTAACCAATAGTTACATTCAAGACCATGTAACTATTTTCTCTGAATACTTTAAGAATCTCTATCTTTTTTTTTTCTTTTTGAAAAAAAGAATCTCTATCTTTACAGCTGCGGTTGTTCATGTTTGTAAACCCAGCACATGAAAAGTGAGGCAGAGGGGATCAGGAATTCAAGGACAGGCTAGAACACACAAAACCTAAAGGAAACCCTCCATCCTAAAACCAGGGTCATAGAACAAGGCCAGGACTTCAAGAAACCTGCCACCCATAGAATGCCAGAAAGCAGCCTGGGGCCTCAGGGTGGGGTAAAAATCTATAGGCCAGGAAGGATGAGGGAGAGGGCTCTGTCTATACATCCATGGGGGAGTCACCGTCCCTGCCGGATTCAGACTTTCTAGTGTGGCTGTTTTAAGACCACCCACACTCCTGCTCATAACCTCTCACCNGTTGCTCTGTAAGCAAGCCTAATCAATTCCCCAGAGTAAACTCGGATGGACCAGTTCCTCAGTTTGTTGGTTTGTTAGTATCTTGGGAGGAGGAGATGTTGTTTGTGTCTCTTACGGAAGAAATTTTAGCAGTAGGTCTGATCTCACTTGAACTTGGAATCTAAAAGGTTAATCACACTAAATTAGGAGCAGAATAGATGTTACCAGAGACTGAGGGTTGAACCTACTGGGGATAGGGGAATGCAAGCAAATGGGTCAGTACCAGGTGTCAGCTCAGTGTCTTCACCTGCATTTGCTGCACCCCTCTCCAAACAATGCACCTAGCAACCTCAGAATTTCCTCAGACCCCAACCTGTAGCAGACNATACACACCTCTCCATGTAAGTTTTTCCACCTCTAAAAACAATCAGATTTGGATAGTTTCTATTCGTGGATATTCCCAATGTATCAGGGTAGGAATAATGAAAAGGCTGATAATTCAGCTTGAACTGGTTTGGAGTGCATACCCAGTGAGGCAAAACTGCTCAAACAAGTGAATTTTTAGGGAGAATGTCCTATTTATCATCTCTAGTTGGTTTTTTTACTCTTTGCCCTTTGGTGGCCCACCACCCAGCTCCCAAATAAATACACAGAGACTTACTCTTACTTATGAGTGTCCAGCCTTAGTTTGGGTTGTTTCTAGCCAGCTTTTCTTAAACTATCCTGGCTACCTTTTGCCTCTGGGCTTTTATCTTTCTCTATTCTGTCTACCTCTCCTTCTTACTCCATGGCTTACTGTGTGACTAGGTAACTGGGCCCTGGCTTTCTCCTCTCCTCTTTTTTCTCCTCTCTTTTCCTTCACTTATTTATTCTCTCTGCCTGCCAGCCCCACCTATTTCTCTCTCCTACCTGGCTATTGGCCATTCCCAACCCCACCTATTTCTCTCTTGTCTAGCTATTGGCCATTCAGCTCTTTATTACACCATCAGGTGTTTTACACAGGCAAAGTAATACAGATTTACAGAGTTAAACAAATGTAACATAAAAGAATGAAGAATGCAACANATCTTTACATCATTAAACAAATATTCCACATCATGAAAAATGTAACACATCTTTAACTAATATTACACAACAACCATCTTGTGCTTATGTATAATTAGGTNTGCATATAATTAAAATCAGATGCATTATGGGCAAAGACATGCACAGTAAGGGGNAAAATGTTACATAATCTGTCCATCAGAANAGAGAATCACACTCTTTAGTAAATAAATATCTCTTGAACCATATAGAAAGAAAGCCCCAAACAATAATTAAAGCCTGAAGTGCTCTCAGTCATGTGACCCTCTTCAAACTTGACAGAGTACCCTCTTTAATATATGTTATCACTTTGCTTCAAAAAATGATTTTGCCACTTTGCAATCTGTGTGAACCCTTATGTTCAGTTCTCTGGACAAAAGGCCAAGAACCTGGAAACAACAAGCCCCCCCCCAAATGTATTTTGACTGTGCTTTTGATAAAGGTAGATTATGTAGATAAGGTCCGTTCTCTAGTTGGAGACAATTAAAAAATCAAAATTTTAAAAAGACCTCCTTGCCAATATCAAACAACCAATAAGATAAGGAGGAACAGCTGGGCCATGACTGAGAAGACAATAGGAAGAGAAATGGAAGGTGAGGCATTGGGGCTTTTGCTCTGGGTGGCAGGGGGAAGGAGGGTTGGGGAGGAGCTAAGCACACTGAAGGATGCTGCCCTCCATATGGAGGACAAAGTGGACATCTGGGTTAAGGCGCTGGAGACTGGAAGGCACACAGGGCTGAGACAGCAAAGGCCAGTTGCACAGGAATAAAGGCACCAAAAATAAACCTGCAGCCCGGNTCAGCTTTGTCTGATCCTGTGACCTAGAAACATTCAAAATCTGAAATTGGATTAAGGAAATCCTGGATTAGTATAGCCCTGAGGCCTGGGAGACACAAACCAAGAAGCAGTTGTTGTAGGCCTCAAATTACTTCTACAAATAACTCCCAACATGATTTCCTGCACATGCTCCAACTTGAGTTCAGTGTGTGTGTGTGTGTGTGTGTGTGTGTGTGTGTGTGTGTATGTTTGTGTGTTCAAAGACAGGGTTTTATGACTTTGAACTCAAGATCCTTCTACTCTGCTCCTGAGTATTCGATCCAAAATGGGCCCCCCAAAATGGCAATGCTGGTGACAACNTCCTAAACAGAAGGACTCTGACTGGGTAAGCAGAAGGATTGTTATTGAGTAAACAGATGCCTAAATTCATCATTCCTCAGGAATCTCATAAGGTGGAATTTTGTTTCCCAGACCTCCCATAATCAACTATCTCAGTCAGGACATCTAGTTCCCAAGTTGAGCCAGACAGCCTGTACCAGCTCAAAGGCCCCACTCCGATGACTCTCATACAACATCTGCTTGCTTTTCAGACATTTTGCTTCNCTCTGCCCTCCCTACTACCCAGAGACAGCCTTGGCGATTGGATCCCCAATAAACCTTTGTTTCTACCCAAGGAGTGGTCTAGTTTGNTGGTTTCAGTGCACTTACACTGAATACTGGGATTATAGGCATATGTCACCAGGTACAGCTTCAAACATTTTAAAAATGGTATATATACCATCTGAGTATGGCGGTCCATGCCTGTAATCCAGCACATGAGAAGTGAAGGCAGGAGGATCAATATTTCAAGGCTGTCATCAGCAACAGAGTTTGAGGCTAGCCTAGGCTACATGAGACCCTGTCCCAACAAACAAACATAAAAATCAAGTATACTTTTCCTAATTTTTAAAAATTGTACATATGCACTTAGACCTGTCTGTTTATAAATTTTCACACATGTTACTTTACATTGTGAGGTACAAAAAATGGGCAAAGAGATGAGATGAAGAAAAATACAATGTTTAACTTTTGGGTGTTGTTTTATTTGCAGCACAGCGCTGCACTTGAACCTAAGGCTGCTTTAGCTGCTGACTACACCTCCATAGCTGCCTCTGCTGCTACCACAACCACTTCCATGTTGAGAGGCAAATGTTCTTGACTAAGTCTCTGTCTTTTTATTTTACCAATGAAGACCTGGGAGCTAGATGCTAGGGTGAAAACCTGCTTGCTCAGAGAGGCAGAGAAAGCACCCAGCTGCTTCCTCCTTTCCTGCTGTCCCAGAAAGAGGGCCCTCTCCTATATCATCTGAAACAAAAACTCCTCTAACTGAATGTCCCTCCCTTCTACTTCCTATGTGTACTGGCTGATTTTGTGTGTCAACTTGACACAGGCTGGAGTCATCAGAGGAAGGTACCTCAGCTGAGGGAATACCTCAATGAGATCCAGCTGTAAGGCATTTTCTCATTTAGTGATCAATGGGGGAGGGTCTAGCCCATGGTGGGTGGTGCCATCCCTGGCCTGCTAGTCCTGTATTCTGTAAGAAAGCAGGCTGAGCAAGCCATGGTGAGCAAGCCAGTAAGCAGCACCCTTCCATGGCCTCTGCATCAGCTCCTGCCTCTGGGACCCTGCCCTGTTTGAGTTCCTGTCCTGACTTCCTTCAATGATGAACAGCAATGCTGAAGTGTAAGCCAAATAAACCCTTTCCTCCCCAACCTGTTTTTTGGTCATAATGTTTGTCACAGCAATAGAAACCCTAACTAAGACACTGTGCTTCTCTTTCCTAACTTCCCCTCACTCTCTATGGTTACTTCCAGTCAACTGGTTGCTTACTCTGCCTCTTAACCTATGGTTGATTTTATTTAAATAACACAAACTTGGGGTTCAAAATATGATCAAATACCCACATTTGGGAATTAATTTTTAATNAGTTAAATGTTTACTATCATTGTNCGAGTTTGCTAGAATTATCAAAGTACCTGTGGTGAGTGGTGATTTGAAAGAAAATGGCCCCCAAAGGGAGTGGCACTATAAGGAGGTGTGTGGTCTTGTTGAAGGAAGTATGTCACTGTGGAGGTGGGCTTTGAGGTCTCATATATGCTCAAGCCATGCCCAGTGAAACAGATCACTTCCTGTTGTCTGTACAAGATGTAGGCCTCTCAGCTACCTCTCCAGGACCATGTCTGCCCACATGCCACCATGTCCCACCATGGTGATCATGGACTGAACCACTGAAACTATAAGTCACTCCATTAAATGGTTTTCTTCATAAGAGTTGCTGTGGTCATGGTGTCTCTTCACAGCAATAAAAACCCTGACTAAAACAGTACCATACCATAACCTAGAAATTGCTTTTCAAAAGATTCAAAATTGAGGGTGGTGCTTCCTCCGAAGGCCTAAGGGAAGACTCTGCCTTGTGTCTCCCAGTTTCTGTAGTAGTGTTCCCTCTGAAGGCCTAAGGGAAGACTCTGCCTGTGTGTCCCAGTTTCTGTAGTTTCTGTAGTAGCAAATGTTCCTTGGCCTCCTCAGTGTCCATCTGTCTCTGCTTCCTCTTCCCCATGAGTCCTTGTCATCTCTCTGCATGACACTTGTCACACAAGAGACAACAGCACCTTCTGAAGATCTCATCTCAACTGAACTAGTTATGTATGTCTTCGGTAGCCCTACTTCCAAATCAGATAATTCTAAGGTACTAGAAATGTCTTTCATTTAAAAAAATTTAAATAAACTTTATTATTAAAAAGTGCAAATAAATGTATCTTTTTATACCATACACAACTTNATTATAATACTCTTAAAAATTTAAGTGACATAGATAACTTTCTTNAAATATAGCAATTATAAAGAAAAGTTAAACCCCTAAATGTGCCAGGAACTTTAGAGAAAATTGGGAATTAATACTGGTGACTAATGAAAGATACCTATGTGTACTGTACTAAAACTTTAATTATTTTATTGACCCTATGAAGGCAGTATAACAGCCCTATAATTTACAAATAGGACACTGAAGTTTAAGAAAAAGCTAAATAAACTTCTGAAGGCATAGGAAGTAGCAGAGTTGTTTTTTAAATAATATTTTTATTCCTTGAAAATTGCATTTAATGTTATCTTGATCGTATTCACACNAACCTTACCCACCCAATTTCATGTCTAGTTTTTTTTAAGGCCTGTATGCAGATGCCTGTAGCCACTGACTCATAAATACCCTTGAGAATGGGATGGTGTCCTGGACATGGTTGACCTACCGGGGTCACACCCTTAGAGGAAACTGTCTCTCCATCTCCCAGCTGCTATCAATTGCCAATAGTACCTCAGCTAGGGCTGGGCTTTCAAACACAAAACAAGACCAGAAAAGAAACTCCCCATGCCACATAATAATCAAAACTCAAAAAGTATAGACGAAAGTATCATACATCTTCTTATATGACACAATTTGATCCTTACGAATCACCAAATAGCCTTCCTTCCTTTAAAAAATAATCAAAAGCGATTAATACCTGAGATTCAGCAGTTTAGTAATCTATATTAAGTATCTCTTCCTTTTCAAAACAAAAAACAATGGGATGAGAGAGATGCCAGCATTGAGGAATGCTTGTCCTGCANTCCTTAGGACTGTAATTTCAATGCTACAGTTTGAGTTCACAGCAAGGGGCAGCAGGCTGGGGGGGAAGGAGAGTGTAGCCAGCAGTCCAGATTCAGTGTTTCTTAACCCACAATGTTTATCATACTACTTTAAAATACCTGTCATAGCCAGGTGATGGTGGCACACGCTTTTAATCCCAGCACTCAGGAGGCAAAGACAGGCAGATCTCTCTGAGTTCCAGGCCAGCCTGGTCTACAGAGTGAGTTCTAGGACAGCCAGGGCTACACAAAGAAACCCTGTCTCAGAACCTCCCCTCCCAAAAAAACTGTCACAGAATTAGAAATATACATTTCTCTCTGCCTCTGGTTTCTAACTTGGAGCTCCTAAAATCTTGAAAGTTTTTAGAGTAGTCAGGGTGTTGGGGAGAAATTTTGTTCAAATATTTTTATTTTAATTCTGGTTTCAGAAACAGCTTGCAATAGCTTGGAATTTCCATAGTGGCAGATGCAGTTTTCATTTTCATGGGTGACTTTTGCTAGACCTTTGGATGGGGCCACTCGACAGAAAGACCATGATTACAAGCTTGGAATATTTAGCCCTACTCCTGTTCTCATGGGGGAAGAGAAAAGGCCAGACACTGAATAACTATCGGTCACACCTGTGTTATAAAACCTCCACAAACATCCCTAAGATTCTGGTTGTTGAAGACATCTGCATGGCAGGAGCGTGGCACACCCAACCCCATGGCGACAGGAGCTTCTGTACTTGGGACCCTTCTGGACTGTGTTCTAATGTAGCCCTTCATTTGACAGTCCGTTTCCTCCCACTGTGGTGGCTAATCTTATTATCTGTTGACCGGACTGAGAAACACCGTGATCAGTAAAGCTCATCTTTGGGATGGGGGTGGGGGGTGAGAGAGTGGGAGTACACCCCGTTAAGGGTGTTCCCTGAGGGTATCATGAGGCTTCTGGCCTTATAAATGCTTTGATGCTTTCACAGATTCAGACTATGAGGATATGGGAAACTGTGTCAGGTGTGTTCTGGTTGGAGGAAGTAGGTCACTTGGAGTGTGTTTTGGAAAGACATGCCTTGCCCTGCCTTTTCCTNTCTTTGCTCTGTTTCCTGGATGTTATGAGTTGAACAGTTCTGAAACCTCTGAAATGGGGAGCTGAAATAAACCCCCCTCCCTTGAGTTGCTTCTGCCAGGTGTTTTATAATCTCTCTCTCTCTCTCTTTCTCTGTCATCTATGTATCTATGTATGTATGTATATATGTATGTATGTATGTATGTATGTATCTATCTATCTATCTATCTATCTATCTATCTATCTATCTATCTACCTACCTACCTATCCACCTATCATCTATCTGTCATCTATCTATCTACATCTTTTGAAATAAACCAATAGATGAAAGTAGAAAGTATGCTGGAGTTCCATGAACTAATCTAATAAATCAGTGGTTCTCAACCTTCCTAATGCTGCGACCCTTTAATACAGTTCCTCATGCTGCGGTGACCCCTCCCAACCAGAAAATTATTTCATTGCTACTTCATAACTACAACTTTACTACTATTTATGAATTGTAATGTAAATATCTGATATGCAAGGATATCTGATCTGTGACCCCTGTGAAATGGTCGTTTGACCCCCCCCAAAAAAGCGTCATGACAAACAGGTTGAGAACCACTGTAGTAAGTTATGGGGCTGAAGTGGAGATCATGGGAACTCCCAGTTTACAGCCAGTTGTTTACAAGTACAAGAGGCCCAGACCTGTGACTAGCCACTGAAGTGGGAAGTTGAAGGGAGTCCTTAACTGTTGGGATTTGTACCAATTGATATCTAAATAATTGCACGCATGCACACACACACACACACACACACACACACACACACACACACCAGGTTCAGGGACCAACATTGTCAATAAGTGAAGACAGTTGCTTCAAAAATAGTTTCCCCCCTTGGAGAGTACTGTGAGAAGGCTAGGTGTTGGGGTGTGTGCCTTTAATCCCACGTTCAGGAGGCAGAGGCAGATCTGTATGTTCAAGCCCAGTTTGGTTTACATAGTGAGTTCCAATTAGCCAGGGATNCACAGTAGGATTTTGTCTGATATATACAAATTTCCAGTGTTGTCAAAAACTACACAGTGGAGTCATCTCTGGAACAAACTGATGCCAAGCAGGGACATAGAACTGCTTTAGTTGTTTAAATTTCCCCAATAGTTTCTGTGGTTTTTTTACTCTACTTATAAGACATTAAAAATACACCATTTCCCAATTAGTGTTTAAAAACAACTAATTTATACCAGACAGATGGAAATTTCCTAGCTGAATTTTAACAACAACAACAACAAAATCTTTATATAATTAAGTATATGGCATTGAAAAAAATATTTTCCTTTTTAAAAACAGGGTCTCATTCTGTAGCCCAGACTGACCTCAAACCCACAGCGACTGTCCTGCCTTAATCTCCCAGTGCTGGGATTCCTGGCATGAACCACCATGCCCAGATCACAATTTAGAAGGCTGAGGGTTTGGCTGAGTGGTGTAGCACTAGTCTAGTGCCATGACCTTTGACCCCATGCACCTTTCACTTGTCTCTGCATCTGTTTGAACCGTAGAAGGAAAATTGTTTCTTTACCACACCGCTGACACCAACTGTGACCTTCACCTGCCCAGAGTAATAGAGACAGCAGCCATTGAAAATATTAACATGGAAATCGTATCTATATTTTTCCTGTGANGCTATGAGACAAAATAAGTCCTTTTAAAAAGTTGATTATCTTTTGTATTTTGTCATAGTGATGGGAAGATTACACAGACCTTGACCAGAAACAGAGCATTACTTCAAGCAATCTGGCCCCTACTCCCCGTCTGACCGCATGGAAACACGAGTGAAATTCCTGGGGTTCAATTATTCGAAGTGCTTTGGCCAAGTTGTTAGCAGGCTCTAACATGCCTCAGTTTCAGTTTCCCTGTGGCAGAAAACAGCTTACAGGTTGGGTATCCCGTAGCTGAACTGCTCAGGACCACCGTGGTTTGGGGTTTGGTTTGGTTTGGGGGCTTGGGAAAATTTGTATTTACATAGTAAGNTATGGTGGGGTGAATGGAATCCAAGTCAAAACACNAAACTCAATTTACACTTCATACACACCTTATACACATAGCCTGCAGATAATTTTATACATCATTTTAGCAAACCTGCATTTGAGTTTCATCTGTNGCCTCTCGTGTGTGGTCAGGTATGGAGTTTCCACTTGTAGTGTCACAATTATGCTCAAAAGGTTCAGATTTTTGAGCACCAGCCTTTTGTGTTTTCTGATTAAGGGCACTCAGTCTCTAATAGATTTTTACCTATTTTATTAGTTACNTTTCTCATTGTTGGGACCAACTACCTGAAAATAAGCAACCAAGGAGAGGAGGGATCTATTTTGGCTCACAGTGTGAGAGTTCTGTCCATCTATGTAGGGAAGGCATGACGGTAAGAGCAGCTTGCAGCTGTGGCAGGAGGAGGGAGGCTGCTTGTTCACATCTTGGTAGAAGAGAAGACAGAGGGAACAGGCAGTGGGGCTGGGCTTTAAACCTCAAGATCTCCATTTAGGCTCTACCTCCTAAAGGTGCTAAAACCTCTCGCATATGTCTGTCTGTGCCTGCTTGCCTGCAGAGGCCAGAGAAGGCATTACATTCCCTGCAACTGGAGCTACTGATGTACATACAGACAAACACATAAAATAGTAATAATACATTTTAAAAAGAAAAGAAAAGTAAATTGCAATATTCCACCATCCCCGGGGATCCATGGACAATTGATGTATGAAGTTCTTCCACGTACTCATCTGCTTGAACACTTGGGGCCCAGCTGTGAGCTTGTGGCACCTCTGGGCTTCCCTCTTCCCCATTCCTCTTCCCACTTCATTTCCTTTCCCTCCTTTCCTTCCTCCCTTTCCTTACACATCACTTCTTTTCCCTGCTTTGCTTGTTGAATCAGAATCTTATTGCATAACGCAGCAACTCACTGTACATCCTAAGAGGACCTCGGACTTGGTGTCTTCCTTCCTCAGTGTCCCCAGTGCTGGTGTCACAAANCACTGAGCCTCACAGTCCTGCTTTTCGACAGCCTTCCCAATTAGGTCACATCTTCACAGAGAGTCATTTCTTCTCACAGCTCATAGTCAAATGCTTCCCGACTTCTTCCCTGGGTGGCAGTCTTCATCCCCGGAAGTTTGTAGGTCCCTCAAAGATGGAGATGATACCTCTGCTGATAAAATGGACTCTTCCCATTTANTCACACTGTGCTGCAGCTTGGCTTTCTGAGTGAATGAACAGGGCTGGCAGAATCTAGATTGAGATTTGGCAGATACATTGGAAGATANTGTAGAGAGATTATAGTCTGATAATTATATATAATTATATATATGTATATTTGCCCATGAGCATGGGTAGCAGGGGTGTTTGTGAAGGAGAAAAGCATAGTATTATGGTCCTCTCATTTTTCAATGTGTTTTAGATGTTTTAATGTGT
>LZPO01087651.1:0-11132 GCA_001675575.1 Neotoma lepida | reverse complement strand
GCCTGGGCACAAAGGCGGACACTTGGGTGCTGCTGGGCTCGGAGGGAGCCCGTCCTGGGCGGGCAGCAGTCCAAGCCCTAGGGGAGCTGAGGCAGGAGGATTGCCGCGAGTTCGAGGCCAGCCCGGGGCAGGGTGAGACACCCTGTCTCAAAAACAAAATAAACCACCTCCCCGCTAAAGAAAAGAAAAGAAGTCCGCAAATCCTGCGATTGTCTTCAAATCCGCATTTGTCTTCATTGGTCTTTGTCTTTTCGCCTCCACTTCAGGGCTTGCTAAATTCATGAAGTACCTGCCGCTTTTCTTGCCCCACCTGACACCAGGCAGCCCTAGATTGTCCCCCTCCTCCCACACCCTCTTTACTTGATTGAATGGTGAGGTCTTAGCACTAAAATTCCAGCCCTACCGTCACTTTCTTATTCTCCCTACCTCCTTCATTTTGTTTTCTCTATTAATAAGCATGCTATAATGTTTTTTTTAATTTAGTGTATTGAATGTCTCCATCACCAAAATGCAAGTTTTGGTGAACAGTCTTTGTCAACAGTGCATGACACACACCATTTATTTAAAAAAAAAAGAACAGCAAAGGAAAGTACTTTGTGCTATGCTAAGTGGGAGACAGAGGTGTCCTTGAAGTGAATCACTACAAGAACTGAACACTTTGACAGGGACGGAGGACACACTCTAATCTTGGACAGGAGGGACTCACTGATTAGAATATGGGTCGCTGCCTCATGGTTGGTGACTGCCGCCTCATGCTTCCTCTGCAGCTTGAGTCTCCTGACATCTGAGTGGACAGAGCATTTTTAGCGCTAACTGGCTCTCGGTCTCTCTGTCTCTCAGCCCGCCCCCAATCTTTGTTCCAAAGTAGACCAGAGATTTTAATTAGGGAAAGCTTCCAAGAATATTTAACTCAATGAAGCAGTCAATGGGCATTAACTTGAAAGAGCCAACGTCAAGGAAAAGTCTTACAATCTTTGTTCTATATCGTTTGAGCTCCTTTTCCATAAGCATTTTCAAATCTGTGTCCAAATCAAGCAGTGTCACTTTTGAGAAATGGGGCAGAGAGGGGGGAAGGGTGGGGGCTTGGGTTCATAAGTAAGTGGGCCAGTTGATAGACTCTTCTACACCCAAGTCAAAGATGTCTCTGCTAACTAGTCTAATTGCAAAAAAATACTATTCAAGTTTCTTTTTTTCCCATTTGCACAGTGTAAATTTATGCCAGTGGTCTGTTATTGGTCTAGAGAAGTGTGTTTATTATAATCAGAGACAAACTGTCAATGGCATTGACATGAGAAGATTTNAAAATGAAGGAGTTAAGATTGTACAGCTGGTGGTCCTGAGCTCCTCTTGTCCAGATAGAAATTAAAGCTTTGTTTTTGAAATTAAAACTAGTGAACTAAACATAAATTAATGATGCTTCATTTTTTATTTCAATTTGTTTTGCAGGAGGTTTTACTGTTAGGATTCTAGCAAAAAGTAAGAAAATAGGATTTTGTTTCTTGAACTTTTTTTTTTTNAAGAAAAGGTGTTTCCCAACTCCTGCACCATTATCAAGTCTGAAGGCAGGAAAGGTCTTAGTCTCCTTGTTTCTCTTTTCATTGTGTTTTGTTCTTTTTTGAGACAAGAGTCTCTTGGTTCAGGCTAGCTTCAAGCTCTCAATCCTCTGCCTCCACTCCTGAGTGCTAGGATTACAGGATGGAACCACCATACCAGGTATTTTTAAGTTATCCAGCTGGGTAAGCTCAACATTTTGATTCTTTGGTAAAGGTTGAATGAAATGCATTTCAGTTTGAAAGGTTCAAAGCTGTGGTCTGAAAGATTGCTGGAAATGTGTTAAGTCCATCTGTATCATGTATTTTAGTTGTGTTCAGAGAGCAGGGACCTTCTGTTCAGGCTTGTGTCAATGATGTTTTTCCTCTGCTGAACAATTAGATATGGTCCACTTAATTTCTGCGTGTGTGTGTGGGGGGGGGATGGAATTGCTACAAGTAGGTGCACACCAACGAAAGAAGTTGCAATGGAGACTTGTTAGCCCAAGAAAGTGAAACTGTGTGAACATCATCAGTAACTCATCATACGTCAGAAGTCACACATTTACTTACTTTTGTTTTCAATTATGAGTAATAAGATTAGGTCATCACTAAGTCTGACAAGGAACCATTCTAATGAATTGTTACTTCTACCATTTAAAGTCTAAAATCTAACCATTTAGTGACTTGAGAGCATGACTTGTTTTGAAGTTGATGTGATCTGATGTCATAAGTTTGAATCTCAGCCTCACATTTAACTATGTGACCTCAGGATTTTCTTCCATAAAAAGTGATACTATGGCAGGACATTGAAGTGCATGCATATAATTGTAGTATGTGGGGGACTGAAGTAGGAGGGCCTCAAGATTGAGATCAGCCTGGGTTAGCCATAGGACCAGCCAGAGCAATAGTGACTGTCTAAAGATACAATATTATAAGGTTTGGGGGAGGAATATATAAGATCATGTACTTTATGAGTCCATTATATGTAACAGAAGTATAATGTAAAGCATATATGTGACTTTGAATTTCTGGTAGGCACATTTGAAAAAGCAGAGACTCTGGAAAGCAATTTTAACATTTAACCCACTCTAGCCAAGTGTTACAGCCACTTGCAACCAATAAAAAAAGTTAAGGAATTTTACACATCCTTTTCACACAAAATCTTCAAAATCATGCCCTGGGCATGGTGGTGCATTCTTGCAATCACAACACTTAGGAGACTGGGATGGAAGGATTATGAGTTCTAGACTTCCCTAGGTTATAAAAGGAAATCTTATCTGAAACAAAGAAACCTCCATTATTTTTTTCAAAATTCTAGTGTGTTTGTACTCATAACTCATGCCAGTTCAGGGTGGGTGTATTTTAGTTGCTCTTGGTTTGGAAGTCATCACATTGGACAAACAGCTCTCAGTAGTGCACACGTCCAAATTCATCTCTTATCTCTGAGACCCTTTCCACTCATGAGAACCTTGCTGCCACCTTAGAACCAGCACTAGGCAAGGAAAGCTGCTCACCTTTCAGCCTGCACTCAGGCTGCTGGTAATTCCACCGGCTCTCTAGGTGACTGTGTCAGAAATCCGATTCTTGGTCCTTTTTTTCTTTGATGTTTTTGTTGTTGTTGTTTTTGTCCAATTTCTCAGGTTTTTGTTTGAAAATATTTTTTTAGAGTTTTCTCACCTCTACTTTCCCTCTCTTTCTGCCATGTTTGCCCCTCCTACAAGGTTTCTGTTTTTTTGGTCTCTTGTTTTTTAACTTCTTGCCTCTGCTGAGAAATGATGTTCCCTGAATCACTGGGCTCCACATCTCCATATTCTTCTCTCAGCCCTTTCTCATGTTAAATCATAATGGTTTCTATTTTATAGCTTATTTCTAATATCTAAAGAGTCATAATTACTTTAAATGACTGCCTGGTATTAAAATGATCAGTCCAAGACAAGAAAAGGAAAATAAGCCCCCCCAAAAAGTAAAACTGATCCTTAAAAACATTTTTATAACTTTCATTGAACGTGAGTTTCATTTAATCTTTCAAGAGACATCAGTGGCTCCGATTAATAATAACAGTGACCATGACAGTGGTGACCTCTCACTGAGTGATGCTTGGTGAGAAGTAGAGAAGGCATGACACAGACGCAAGACACTGCNAAGGTGGGCAGAAAACCCAGCTCTCAGTGCTGGCTGCATGACTACCAGCTCTGTCCTTCCAGGCAGGTCACTTTGACACACTGTTTACCCACTTGCTAAGTGGGGTTAATCTTTTGCATACGATTATTTTGTTAGCATCAGATGGGACTCAGCCAGGGCTCTTCCCTGCAGATTTGTGGATCTGTCTTCTTCCACCACTGTGATTAGACCTCCCATAAGCATGCTACTGANAGCTGGAGCCTGCCTGTCTTCTCCATACACACCTTAGCACAACTACNAATGGTTCACTCAAGTACTCGTGNCCCCTTCTAATCCTGTACTTACTAATGGTGTCTTTTGTCTTTGCATCTCTTACTGAATTCAAACTTCCAGAGGACAGGCGTTGTCTGCGTTCAGTAATGTATCTCACTATTGGCATGATGCTAGCATATCATAGGCACTAAACATTATTGCATGTTGAGAATGTGAAGGCCAGAACTCCTGATTCCCAGCACACTGCTTTTTCTCCACTTAACTGTAAGAGTGTATTGAGGGACAAGCATTTGTTTTGCAGAAACACAGTACATTCCTCTAGCCAGTGGCATGTCGTAGCATTCAGCAACATTTGCTTTATCACAGTGCAGCCAGGCCTGTGCCTGAGTTTTATTTAATAAGCTATAATCTGTGTATCGTCCTGGAGCTGCATTTGCATTTCACAGTCATATTAGTCATATTTGTGATCATACTATTACTTTAAAAAACAAAATCCTTAATTGATTAATCATAAATTCTGACTGAAACCAAAACATGCATTTCTGTAATTGTATCTAATAACATACTTTTAAAAGACACTAGGTTACATTCTTATTTATATATAATGAAACTTATAGTGTTACTTTTTNACTGAAATTAAAAATGAGTATTTTCTTAATATAGACAAAGCTGTGATCTATGAATTTTCTGGGTAACTTTCACTTCATAAATATTTGTGGTAGTTGGCCATTTAATTATAACTTAAATACACTGTAGGCTGGGGAGATGGTGGTCAGTAAAGAGATGCTGTGCCAGCCTGAGGACCTGAATCCAGATTCCTGGCACCACATAAAAATGAACAACCCAAAAGCTAGGCATGGGGCAGAACATTGTAATCTCAGTACTAAAAGGGCAGAGACAAGAAGCTCCAAGGGTTTGCTGGCCAGGAGATCTAGCTGCATTGGAAAGCTCCAGATTCAGTGAGGGACCCTGTCTCCAAATGTGGGAGGGAGCACATTCTCAGCGTGCATCCCTAGAATGGCATGAGCTCCTGCCCATTCTGCAAGTATAACAATACTAATTTGTATTAGTGAATATTTAATATTTTTACTCATTTAAACATAATTAGGCTTTAATATAGCTAAAACATTGGATGTTTTTCAGTGCAGTTTTATGCAGCCTATTTTGAAGTTTCCCTTATAAGAAAGTAAATCTTACAGCACTAAGCTTACACCATAGGTAAGAAAATTGAGTTTCAAAGAAGATAAATGATTTGTTCAAGGTCACATATAGAGGTACCTTTTTCACTACCCCATAGTGCCTTGTCCACTAGCCAATATGAATGGACTTTCTTACACATTTATAAAAAGTCAACATTTAATTTCAGTATGGTCCCATTTTTATACACAGAATGGCAAAGCGAGCAACTTTGCCGTGTAGTTTCCATCCATGAGTTACATGGACGAATAGGTATGGATATACACATGGATGCCTATGCAGGTTGAACATTCTCTGAAATGCTTCATACAGAGAAGGCTTGGATTTTAGAATTTTTTTTCAAGATTTTGAAGTATTTGTAAACACAAATCCTAACTATGATATAGCTCAAGCATGGTAATTCTAAACACAGAATTCATTTACTTTTCATAACACACTTTGTATATAGCCTAAAGGTCATTTTGCATATTTTTAATATACTTATGTTTTGACTATAGCATGAGGTCAGGTGTAGAATATTCTACTGTGGCATTATGTCAGTACTCAAAATGTTTTAGATATCAACCTGAATACGTATGTATACATATACACACACATTTAAATATTAAATATGTAAAGTTTCATTTCATATATACAAGAAGTGGAACATACAAGTGTTACTTATATAACAGGAGCACCCATATAGTAGACGAGTAGCTTTCAAGTGTCAGGTAGTCTCTGGTTTGATTAGAATGACTATAATATTAAGACTGCCAGAAATGACAATGGCAGCTTTGCACAGTTTATATCTTAAGAGTTTATCCTTTGGTTTTAATTGCAGTGCTTTAAATATGTCAATATGGTGAATTTTTCGTGTGATGAGACATAATTTGATTAGTGAGATCTTTGAATTCTGTAGTTATTAGGACTACTTGGAGACCCTTATTTAGTTGACAGGGTCAGAACACTTACTGGCCATCACATTAAGGAGTTATATTTAANTTAACTTGTACCTTTAAAGATGAATGTGTCTATATTGCAGAAACATTGTTTGGTTTTGTTCCATTCGGTTTTGAGACAGGGGCTCACTTTATAAGCCAGGCTGGCCTGGGACTTTCCACTCCACCTCAGCCTCCTGAGTGCTGGGATAAGAGGTGTGCACACCATGACTGGCGAGCTGTTTTCAGCGTTCACTTCAGCTGACTTTCCTCTCTGTGTCTGGAAAAAGAAGCATCTTGTGTGCTCAGACCTGTGCTCCTGTTCTTAGAGCCTTCTTTTAACTGCCCCAGGGAGGACACTCAGACCCATGGATTTCTTGGCTTAGAAATCAGATTCCATAGCCCTTGGAAAGTCAACGTCGAATGTAGCTTGAGTGGGAGGGTGCTTTCAGGGTCTGGAACAATGCCGCTAGGGCATCCCATCCAAAATGTTCTTAGGGGTTCTTTCACATCCTACTCCAGAGGCTGAACAGTTGTTATTCCTTTGTGTCGTCAATATACTCAGCCCTCTTTCTGGCCTTTTTAATGTTGTGACTCCTAAAAAGAAATGGCATTCATCACAAGTCATTTTGCAATTCACAACCTGAAGTCTGTTTCAAATGCCAAGCACAAAGCAACCACACTAGAGACTTTTGTGAGCCCNGTTTCTTGTTAAATAGTAGTATGCTCAGACACCAGCCACTTGACAAGTTCTGCCATTGCTGCTAGCTGCTGTCAAGTTCATTTTGCAAATTAGGTTAACTGGCTCCTAAATTTATTTCCTCTCCCAATTTANAAAGTAAGTGGGAAAGTCCCTGGGTTAAAAGTTCCTGGGTTAGGACTTTCTACAGAGAACTCTTAATCTTATCAGCACTCGCCTCCTATGGCAGAATAAGCCTTTGTTAACAGCAGTCCTTGGTGTAGACTTTGGAATGAATAATTTGCTTTTGTTCTTCCTTTGAAAAAATGAAGTCTGCTCTCTGTATTGAGTAACTTACTCTTTAAAACTACTTTCAAAGAAACATGCAAATGCCTTGTCTCCTGAGGCAAGAGCCTGGGATCTGCATGCCAGGAATCAAGTGCACACAAATTTGAAAGCTAGTGCTCTAGAGGTCAAACAAAGAGGGATACTTGTAAAAATGTTCAGTGTGTGCTTCAAGGAGTTGGGATCCATCCTGGATTGTGACTGGGTCGGTTTTGGTGTGTGGGAAGACAATGATGTAGAGCTGACTAGAACCTCATAGGTAGAGGAAATAACCAGGAAGGCCACAGAAGGGAAAGGATTTGAGAAACAGTGTCCTGGGAGCTCTTTGTGGTCAGGGCTGTGTCTTCAGAGCCTGATCCATGCTAGGATAGTTCAGTGAGTGCTGTAATGTGGACATTGTGGGCTTTGTGACAGGGAGAGATGAATCAGGCCAGGTATGGACGAGTGCTAAACTGGAGAGTAAAGTATTGTGGGTAAGATTTTGAAGGAGGTAGAGGAGGAAGAGGCATCATGTGGGAAGGTTAACATAGTTACTCCCCTATCCAAGGCTCAGAGCATCTGGACATGGGGCTTATGTAGGGGATTAGCTAATAATATGTTGATTCTTTTCACTAGTTTTCATGAGTCAATTTTTAAAAATTCTCTCTTCAGTTCCACACTCTTGGGTTCAATTCCTTGGTCCCTGTGTCCCCCAAGTTGTTTAGCCATGTGAAGCTCAGCATTCTCATCCCTAGAATGTAATACATAGTGAAGACTGGCTCAGATGAGACAGTGAGTGTCTTCCCTTCCCAATAGGTAGACGGCAATTGCTTACTGAAGCTCGGGCATATCCATCTTTACAGCTGTCTTTACAGCTGTGACTTCCTGTATGCATGAACTGGAGAGGTTTTCAACTGTCTGGATTAATCTAAACACATTTACATTAAAAAAAGAACCTTACATCCCTATGAAGATGGATGTTAAATTTAACATTCAGGATTTACACACACACACACACACACACACACACACACACACACACACACACTCCCGCCAAGAATGAAACTGTGGGAAGGTTTCATTGTCTCGTCCTCAGACCCCTAAGGCTACAGAAATTCTATTAAGGTAATTGATGAAAAAGGAAAACCTGAAACACAGCTCGCATGTGCGTTTTTAAAAATCATTAAAAACCATAAGTCTCCCTGTAGATGCTCTCATGTCACAGCAAAGTGCCTGCTTCTCCAAAACTGCCGTGGATTTGAATAACAGCTTTAGGCAATCCAGAGAGCCTCCTGTGGTCAGATTAAGCCACAGCTATTTGCTCAACCACCCACATCAAATTGCCTGACTTGAGCTTCTTAATGGTGTTTAGCCTAAGGCCTTAGGCCCTAAAAACACTCTGCTCAAGAATATTTCTTCCATCTATGCCTTTCCCACTGTACCTCATTCTTTCAGTTACTAAATCAAAGCATAGCAAATCATTGGATTTGTGTGTGTCATAGAGAAAGAGTGCACTGCTTCTCTTGTCTATCAGTTTAGAGGTAAGGAAAATGGTGAGACATTGAAGAATATGAGTGAGAACAAAGTAAGTGGAGAATGAAAGACTGTTATCTTGGAGGGGTCGTTGGAAATACAGTTTGCAAGTATTGGGACCCAGCCCGGCTGGAATGAGGTTACTGTGTAAGGGACTGGTGGAAGACAGACTTAAGGGGACTTTGAATCATGCAGCCTGAAGATTCTGGGTCTCTGGACAAAGTCTGCACTGCCTTCCAACATAGTGCTTCACTTTTTGGTAGAGTGACTCAGTCTGTCATGGCTTGACTCTCTATCCACCCACTTTCTAGTAAAATGCATCACACACACACACCCTGTTTGTGATTAGTCCAACCCTAAAACTGTGAAACGTAACACCACATGTTTGCTCAGTATGTTGGTGTACAGAAACACAGCCCGGCATCATCTGCTTTGTCGATAGCTTGTTTGTTAATGCTTGCTTTTTTTTTTTAATCTCTCTCTACCACCAAGTCTATAAGAGTGAGCATTTCCCCTGCCATCTCTACTGCTGATTAGAGACACAATGGAGCCTGCACACAGGAGACACACAAAATATTGTTTGATAAACAGATTTGTAGCTTTCCAGTGTTTGAGGATAGCAAGACTCAAAAGTCTAGTTACAAATTCAGAATCTTAAAAACAAAGTGCTAAAGTAGCCCTGCTTGCTAGTGGCAGGGGTATCTTGAAAACTGTATTTTGTAATTTGTAACTAGCAAGTGGTGGACTGGGGACTCAAACCGACTTTATGGCTGTCTTTCTTGTCTTCTACAGACCATTGCTTGTGTTATGTATATCTGCTTTGCTCGTAACCCTGATGAGGAGTAATTATTCAGTTTGTTTGCTTGACAGGCATTGCATTAAAAGCTCTCAAACTGATTTTTTCCCTACAAGAGACAGTGTTTTTAAGGAGGCTAAGAAGGGGGATACTTATTGTATTTATTTGCTTTATTTTTGAGACAGAATAGTCCAGGCTGGCCTTAAACTCACCAGGTAGTTGAGGGAGTGACTTTGAACACCCGACCCTCCTGCCAGCACCTCCCAAGTGCGAGGATTACAAGCATGTGCCACACACCTGGCTTAATTTAACATATTTGTAAAGAAAGTCTGAATTTCCTTTAACTATTTTATTGCTATTTTCCATTAGATACTATTTCCTTGGAATTCATTT
This sequence comes from Neotoma lepida, assembly GCA_001675575.1. Lineage (NCBI taxonomy): Eukaryota > Metazoa > Chordata > Mammalia > Rodentia > Cricetidae > Neotoma > Neotoma lepida. Next base: position 1,367 of record LZPO01087651.1, on the reverse strand, counting down.
ATATGACAAATATGATAATTATTTGCTTCATATTTATTCACATGGTATGTGTGTCAATTCATGCTTGTGGTACATAGAAGGGGACTAGACAATAAATATAGACTCTACATAAAGACTATAATAAATAGCATATTAGAAGGTAGGTGCCCTATGGATAAACTGTAGAGCAGGATGCAACAGCAGGCTAGCTGTAGACAGAGGGAAGCTTGTTAGTGTGACTAGGAATTGGATATTTTTGAACAATGTATCATTAGAGGAGAGATATTTAAAGAATATTTTTAATCATGAGTCATTTTTTAGCTTTTTATTTGGTAGAGTTCTTCACAGAGAATTTTTTTGTAGTAATTGGATTTTTAGTAACAGAAAATAATGTACACACCACTTTGAGGAGTGTAGAACCAAGTGTTGCATATACATATGCAAACATTATAATGCATTTATTTGGGGCATGCCACTTGGGTCTAGATTTCCTACACCCTGCAGTAGTGATTCCTTAGTTTAAGTCATTTCAAAAGAATATATTAGCTTCAGGAAAGTGTAGTAAAAAACAAAAATAAACAAAAATCACTGCATCAAAACTTAACTGCCACTTTAGCCATTTGGAACATTCAATATTTGATTTTACTCATTAAAAAAAATTAAATTATGTATGTGTGTGTGTGGAGATAGGAAAGGGTGTTTGCATGTCTGTGCAGGTACCCAAAGAGCCCAGAAGAGGGTGTTGGATCCTCCGGAGCTGGAGTTGCAGTGGATGTGAACCACCTGATGTGGGTGCTGGGAACTGAACTTGAATCTTTGCAAAGGTAGTATACCTTTTGAGCTGTCTCTTCAGCCCCCTTTTAGAGTTTTAAATTGTAATTATGTGTATGTGTAACATAGATGTCCAATATTTTAATGGACTTACAAAAATAAAATGAAAAAAAATTTCAGTGGAATTTTGTCAGCACTTTTCCTTCCAGAAGTTAATCTGAGTACTTTACGTTCATGTTAGCAAACTCCTTTCCTAAACAAAGTGCTAAAGTAGGCCAGCTCACTAACTAAAGGGGTATCTTGAAAACTGTACACTTTGCAATCACTTGTGGCATGTTCACATATTGTGAATGCAAACATATGATATTTGAAATTCCTGAGACTTGATGAACATCATAGAAAAACAGTTTAACACTAGATTTTTGTGCACTGTACAGACCCAATTTCAGTCTCTTCTACTTTTCAACACGTTGAAAGCAAATTGTGTAGAGATGTGAGAATTAGTTTATGCAGCCACTTGGGAGACAAAATTCTGTGGTTTTAATGAATTACTGGGAAACCTTTCTTAGGACCTTCAAGTGCCTTCATGGCTCAGATCTCCTGTAAGGAGCAGGTGG
>LZPO01087650.1:17989-37753 GCA_001675575.1 Neotoma lepida | reverse complement strand
AAAGAGCCCCAAGAGAAGGCACAAGAATTAGAGGTGCACTTGTTCACAGTCAGGAGTCCCATAAAAGCACTAAACTGAAAGCTAGAGTATATATGCAGAGNACCTGGTGCAGACCCGTATAGGCTCTGCCCCCTCTTCCATGGGGTTCCCTGAGCTCTGAGGGGAAGAATTTGATGGAGATATCATGTTTAGAACTGTGTATTCCAAGGTCTCTCTCTTTTTGTGTAATGTCTGGCTGTGGGTCTTTGTTCCCATCTACTGCAGAGGGAAGTCTCTCTGATGATGTCTGAATAAGGCACTGATCTGTGAATATAACAGAATATCATTAGGANTCATTTTATTGTTACATTTTTTAAGAACAGTAGTACTTGGTTTACCCTAGGTCTTTAGACTATCTAGTCTCTGGTTCTTGGTTGACCAAGCAGTATCAGGTACGGATTCCATCTCATGGGGTGGGCCTTAAGTCAAATCAGATATTGATTGGTTACTCCCACAAGGTTTATGTCACCATTGCCCTAGATTATTGGTGTTTATATTTCTCTTTTGGTAGCCTGCAAGAGTACCTTTCTATGTCATAGACACTAGAACATGGGGAAAGTTCTATGTAGGTTCCAGCTTGGCCTTTCCACGGTTAATGAGTTGTATGGTCGTTGTTTTCAGCAATGGAACATTGATGTCAGTTTGTGAAGACCAACCNATTGTTTTGACAACAGCCTGTGGTTGTTTGAGGATCTCCATGGGGCCCTTTTGGCCAATAACTCAATTGGATGAAATCCAGTCCCTGTATTGGAAGCTTCATTTGGTGGAAAGAGATGGCCATTAGGGGTTCCACCTCCCTCATGATTTGGAGACTTCATTAGGATTGCCTTCGTATATTATAGGAAGTTTACAGTGCACCAGATTTCCATACCACCCCTCAAGTACCCTTCAATTCTAGCTGTCTCTCTCCTCATTCCTTCCCTTAATCCCATTGCTCCTCCACCTTCCCACCTGATCCTCCAGTTCCTGTCCCCATCTGTTCCCATCTGTCCCCATCCTACCCATAAAATCTATCCTATTTTCCACTTCCAGGGGGATCCATGTGTCCACCTAGTCCTTTCCTCCATGCCTAACCTCTCTGGGTCTACAGATTACAGCTTGTTTATCATTTATTTAACAGCCAATATCCAGATATAAGTAATACATACCATGTTTATGTTTCTGGGTCTGGGTAACCTCACTGGGGATATTTTTTTTTAATACTTCCATCCATTTACCTGCAAATTTCATGATGTCATTTTTTAACAGCTGAGTAATACTCCATTGTATAAATGTACCACATTTTCTTTATCCATTCTTTAGTTGAGGGACATCTAGATTGTTTCCAGTTTCNNGCTGTTACAAGTACAGCAGCAATGAGTGAGTCCTAACAGCCCTAAGCTAGCCTTTTCACATTCTCATATTAGGCTTTTTTGGAGGAAAGCTTTAATTTCTTATGAGGATATGTATGTTAACTTTATGAAAAAGAGGTCTAGACATTCCCAGAAAACTTTCCAAGGGCTGAGACCATTTTTTGTACTGTCACCTACAAGTGTGGTTGGTCTAGATGGCTATGTCTTTACCACTTTGGTGTTAACACACAGTCTTTTTTTATTTAAACTAGGTTATACACTGTATCACCTTTCCTAAAGAGCATCAAGAGACAGCTAAGTTGAAGTGCATTTCGGGTAAAGTTAGTAAATTAAAATAGAGTGCTGTAATCACATGCTGCAGTTTGTTAAGCAGTAAAATGGTTGCTCCTGGGTCACCTAGATGTGAAATACTGAAAAGTCACATTGTGGGCCCTCTCTCACGTGCAGTTTGCTCAAGACTGGCTTCTTCTGATTCTCTAGATCTCTAACATGTTGTTGAATTGACTTCAGAAACTATATCTGTGTTATAGATACAAAGTTTCATGACTAGAAGCAGTCTTTGTAATCTTATCTCCAGAGCCTGGCGTGATGCCTGGAGGGCAGAAGCAGTGGGTAAGGGCATTATCTTTATAGTTCTACGTGATTATCTGTGAGATCATCCTAACCATTTCTTCAATAGACCTTTCCTTTTGTGGAAAAATGGTGGGCACTCATCAGGTTGCCTTGAAGTTTAAGAAATACATGTGAAGCATTTTACAGGATTTCAAATACATAGTACACGTCACCAAGTATATTTTAATGACTTTTCCTACATCTAAGTATCACTGTGAGACGTGACTTGTTTTAACTTCTTGTGTCTTCTTTCCCTTTCTCTACTTATAGAATCCGATCCAATCTTGTAGCTTCAGTTCTTGCCGCTGACCGGCATCTCCTATGAATTCTATATTCCCCAAGGATTACTACACATTCACATTTAATCACAAAGCTCACTGTGTCTTCAAACTCAGTGTGTCTGAAATCAAATGCTCCTATTTCATTCCTACTGAACTTTCACATACCCAAGCAGTTCGTGTAACATATTTCTGTTTTACCTGCCTTCTGTCCTCTGTTCCAAATGCCAGGCTTCACATTCTGATCACTACTTACCTACAGGATGTGTCTTTGGAATAGCATCCCAATGAGGTGCTTTGCNTCTGCTCTTTCTCTGTTTATTTCATACAACTGTGACTAATCTCACTAAAGCATTTCCCCAGACTTTCAGGATCTCCCCGTGACTTTCCATTGCTTGTTGTAAATTCAGAACAGCTCATCTAATATTGAAAATACCCTACCAAGATCCCTGCTCAAGGCATGCAATCTCATTTCTGTTGCCTGTATACTTACTCACTTGTGGAACACATCNGCAGCTATTGCCCACAGACGACCCATGACATTGGAACTGCTTACACCAGGCCTTAGGTAGGAGTGTATCATTTTTCATTTGAAGTCCACATTCTGTCTCATCCAAGTTCAAGATAAATGCCACAAATCATTCATGTCTCATTAACNGACCAACCTCATTTTTCACTTACCTGCGCATTGCTATATTTATATGCAAATTATCACACTTCTCAGTTCATACATTGTATGCTAGATTTTATGCAACTTATTAAGTGGTGAGTTTGGCCAGTGCAGTGAACCTGTATGTTTCAGAATTAAACAGACAGAGGTTCTAGTTTAGCTCAACTATTTACAAATAATTAATCTTAAGGAAAGGCATTAACCCCAGGCAAATTATCTGCAAAAGCTGGGATAAAACTAATCANATTTATTATTTTAAAGATTAATTATGCATATCAGTTCTGTACTGCACAGCTGACAGGTATTTTTCAGCTTTTATATGTGCCGGCAAATTTCCCATGCTAATCTCATTTAGTGCTCATCAGAATTTTTCAAAATAAATTTAATGCCATTTAGCATCTGAAGAAGCAGAGGCTCAAGTCAATCTGAAGTTTTCGAGTGACCACAGCCCTGTCACTCACATTTATGCTCCTAGTTGCACCATACCATGTACATAGTAGATGCCTAATGAACTAAAACACTGAGCAAATACTCAATTTTTTTTCCAAAAGAAAATTCCTGAATTTGGAACAAATACAGATTAAGAAAGTAACTACATGAACAACCCAATCATAATTAATGTTTTATGTCATATTTTTATGATGGGAATAAAAACCACAGATACATACTAAAAGTGATTGCAAATNTGGAAGTGGTCTTGATAAGTGAGAAAGGAAATAAAAAATTGTATCCTGGCTTGGACAAAGAAAAGTCAATATATCTTAGGTAAAATAATCCCAAACTTCTAGAAGGCAGTAATGACACAAAAGACCTGGAGAAAAGAATAGATGACAGATGATCTATGGGCTTGCACTACGATACAGAAATAGGAGGATGAAAGCAGAAACTAATGTAATTTTGCTGTAAGCTCAAAGGGATCATGAGCCTGAGCCAAACTTTACCTCTGAAGCACTGGTCAGTTCTGGATATCATCGTGTGTAATAGTTATAAAGCACTGGAGGCACTTCGGAGGAACGCAATAAAAGTGAGTCCAAGAATAGTTGGATGTGGGCTGAATCTGTACATTGCCTCTGTGTGCCAATGGACTGTAAAATTCGGTCTCCACCATTTATTTCCATTAACACAGCAGCAGAGAATAGATCGGCTCGAAGAATCAAACAGTTTTGCAAGTATCCACATTTGTGCACACAAACTTACTAACAGCTCCGAAAAAAATCAGCATGTGCTTTCCTTTTAGAGCTTAAAAGCTAAAGATACGAGCCATCTTCCACTTTTATCTAGATATGAGACAAGGAGACCGGTCTAAGTTTTAGTTCTAATGAAAAACTTACCTGCTCCAAGGTGTATCAAAGATTGATACAAGAAGAGAAGGTATGCTCCTAAAGAAGCAGTGTGGTAATCTAATACTTTTAGATATAGAATTCTCTAGCCNTTTGCCTGCATTTGCCTAGCTCTGCTATGCATGTAGCTTTGTAGCCCTTGGACAAATTATTCACTAGACTCCAGGATAGGCAANCAGGATTAATAAACACACTTACCACNCAGCGAGGGCAATAACCACTGAAGAAACTAATAGAATGAACTTAAGAATATCCAATACAAAATTAGTGTTCATCCTTAGCTACTAGATAGTATTTTCAAAATCAGCTTAAAATCAAATGGTAAAGATGCTGACTATTAGAGGAATACATGTAAAATTTATACTCAAGTTGGAGTTGTATGGTTACTTAATGTGTGATCTATGAAATAACCCCTAACATAGTTTGACTATGAAATGTTCCTCTAAAGCCTCGTGTATAGAGGGATGGTCCTCAGCCATTGGATCATGAGAACTGTGACTTGATGAATGGATTAATCCTTTGATGGACTTGCCATGGTGGAAAAGGAACGAAGTGAGTGGGGTACACCCTGCAAAGATGTACCTTGTTCTAGCTCCCCCTTCTTCACCCTGCTTCCTAAACAGCTTCATTCTGCCATACCTTCACACCATGCTGTTCTGTAGTACCGTGGCCCGGAAGCAACAGAAGCAGCCATAGACTGAAACTTCTGAGTTTGTGAGCCAAAATAGCTCTATCCTCAACTAAGATTATTTCCATCCGGTATTTTTTACATGTATGAGAAGTCTGACTAGTGCACTTTTGTTCTCTATGCCATATATGACAATATTTCTCTTCTTCTGTCAGATAATTTTATGATAATTGAGTTAATAGGCAAGAAAATATATGGTCCTTTTACTGTTTGTCATTGCAGACACACATCAAAGCCCACAGTGCTCAACATATACTCAGTAAATGTTAATATTAGATTAATTTAATTTAAAAAGACATTTTCAAGTAATTATTCAAGGCAATTATTAGTAACATAGAAGAAAGGACATTTCACACATCTAACAAAGCAGTTTTCTATGGTTCTGATTTATTGACTGATTCTGTTTTGATTTTCCAGATAATAGCCTCTAATTTTCACTTTTGCTCAGATGTAATTAAGTACTTGTATATAGATCAAAGCAAAGGGATTTGTCTCATTAAAAAAAGAAACACATTATGTAAAATTATTAAATGTAAATTATACCCAGTGTATTATATATCAAGCCATGAGCTATCAAGTTTCAGTTATTTCCAAAGTGGGACCAATGGATTCCACCCAAATGCAAATTCAACTCATTCTCCCATGGACATAGTGGTTTTTCCTTATAGTATTAAGCATAGGAGGTTATTAATTACCAACAGCAGAAATAACACTGGAAGCCCTGGTTCAGTGCAAGCAGTGTGTCAGACAACCATGGTACACTTCTCACAGTTACATGGCATTTTTATATTAACTCGCGTATTTAACCTTTGTAACAAGACCATAAAGTAAAACAAATGTCATTATTTCCATTCTAAACTTGAAGAATCACCACAGCCAACACTGCTCTTAGTACTAAATCTGTAACAGCCTTCTCATTAGAGTCAAGAATGAGAGAAGAATGTCTCCTTTGTTCATTCTTGTGTAGCAATCTTCTGAAATTCCCAGCTAATGAAGTATACGTGCTACAAAGGAGAAGGCAAAAATTGTTTTATTTGCATAGAGCATTTATTGTTCAACATAGAAAACTCAATAAAATTATCTTTAAAACCAAATGTGGAAAAAGAGCCAATGTGGCTTTTAGATTTGAGTTAGGCTTCCAAAACAAAACTATCTTAGCAAACAGTAACTTCGGTGTAAAGTAAAGAGGCAAAGGCACATGGNGGTTCTCCAAAATCATCAGGAAGAACCCTCTCCTGGCCATCTATTCAGCTGTGCGTTGGGAATATCCTCACGGCCCACTGGGCCTTCTGGACCTAGCAATCTGCATTCCAGTCAACAAATCTTAAGACTCCCTGTGCAGAAGGTCTATGACATTTCCAGTCATTGGTTACTCTGTGTGTGTGTGTGTGTTGTGTGTGTGTGTGTGTGTGTGTGTATCCACACTGAATGGTGAGAACTAGCTCTGCTCAGGAAGGGGATGATCGCAGGTAAAACTCAAGAGTCTTTTGAGGAAGGGGAGATGCCCCCCTACAGTTGTTCTAGTTTCATGTCTGTTGGTGTGATAAAATACCCTGATGACAAGAAACTCAAGAGAGAAAGGGTTAATTTAGTTCACAGTCTCAAGCTACTGCTCATCACTATGGAGAAAGTCACAGCTGGAGACAGAGACTCTGGTTTCATTGCATCCACAGTCAAGAGCTGAGAGGACAGGATTCATAGGTGCTTAACTCCGCTTTCTCATCTCCTATACAAACCGGAGCCCAAAGCCAGGGAATGGTGCTTCCCATTTTCATTCTGGGTCTTCTCACATCAATTAAGACAATAAAGACAACTCCCACCCCCACTCCCACCCGCGAGAGATGCCCACATGCCAAACAGATCCAGACAATCCCTCATAGAGACTCTCNTCCCAGGTGATTGCAGATCCTGTTAAGGTGACAAAACCACCATCACAAGAGTGCAGCGTGGTGCCTCTCCTCCTGACTAAAGCTGATGCTGCTCCTGAATCTGCTAAATCCCCCTCCCCATGGAAACATGGGAAATTTGCACCCCATTCCTACTCTCTCCCATGTGGAACTCTACTTAAGTCTATACTTTCTGATTTACCTCCTACTTAATTAATGTGTCCTTCTCTACATTGTTTGCTGTTTCTTTTTTTTTAAAATTACACCCAGTCTCTAATTTGCCATGTCCCCAGGTATTTAATCTTCCTAGATAGCCTCATCTGCTCCATGCATTTTATATTGTCTTGTGCTAAATACTCTGAGAATTTGTCTTCACCTGTATCTCTTTCCTTGAAGTCAAAGTGCTTACATCTAACTTCCTAATTGATATTTTACTTAGACATTGTCCTAGTGTCATTGCTGTTACTGTGATAAAAATAATCTGACAAAAATCAATTTATTGGAAAAGTGGTTTATTTCTGCTTAGGTTACAGTCCATCATTGTGGGAAACTCAAGGCAGAAACTTCAAAAAGCCAGTCACATAATATGCACAGTCAGTAGCAGAGAGAATGAGTGCACACATACTCACTTGCTTGAGTGTGTTCAGCTCAACTTCTCCACTGTTAGTTCAAGGCCCCCTGTCTAGGGAATAGTGCTGCCCACAGTGGGCCGAGTCTTCTTCCCACATCCACTTCACTAAAAACAATCTCCCACAGACCACCTACAGGACAACCTGAAGTAAATAATCCTGACCGAGACTCTTCTCAGATGATTTTGGGCTGTGTCATATTGACAGTAAAAGCTAATAATCACAGGTATCCAAGAGTAGCTTCAAAGGCAATAAACCCCAAACAAAGGCCTTAATTTGCAATTTTAGGAAAATAGAATATACAAAATGTGTGCAGTCAACAAAATTAGTACCTAGCANGATATTTGAAGCCTAATGAAGATATTAATAAAGCATAGACAAGTGAAAACTTAATAACTTAAATATCTAAATTAAAAAGAGATGAACATTGAAAAACTATTAATCTATGTAGCTAATGTAAAACAATTAGAAAAATAGGGCTTGGCATGTAGGTCAATGGTAGAATAGTTTTCTAGCATGCATGAAGCCCTTGGTCCAATTTCTAGTACCATAAAAAAATTAGAAAAGAAGACCATTAAATTAAAATGAGTATTTAAAATAAGAGTAGAATTGATTGATAATTTTTAATTCTNTGGAAGTGGTCTTGATAAGTGAGAAAGGAAATAAAAAATTGTATCCTGGCTTGGACAAAGAAAAGTCAATATATCTTAGGTAAAATAATCCCAAACTTCTAGAAGGCAGTAATGACACAAAAGACCTGGAGAAAAGAATAGATGACAGATGATCTATGGGCTTGCACTACGATACAGAAATAGGAGGATGAAAGCAGAAACTAATGTAATTTTGCTGTAAGCTCAAAGGGATCATGAGCCTGAGCCAAACTTTACCTCTGAAGCACTGGTCAGTTCTGGATATCATCGTGTGTAATAGTTATAAAGCACTGGAGGCACTTCGGAGGAACGCAATAAAAGTGAGTCCAAGAATAGTTGGATGTGGGCTGAATCTGTACATTGCCTCTGTGTGCCAATGGACTGTAAAATTCGGTCTCCACCATTTATTTCCATTAACACAGCAGCAGAGAATAGATCGGCTCGAAGAATCAAACAGTTTTGCAAGTATCCACATTTGTGCACACAAACTTACTAACAGCTCCGAAAAAAATCAGCATGTGCTTTCCTTTTAGAGCTTAAAAGCTAAAGATACGAGCCATCTTCCACTTTTATCTAGATATGAGACAAGGAGACCGGTCTAAGTTTTAGTTCTAATGAAAAACTTACCTGCTCCAAGGTGTATCAAAGATTGATACAAGAAGAGAAGGTATGCTCCTAAAGAAGCAGTGTGGTAATCTAATACTTTTAGATATAGAATTCTCTAGCCNTTTGCCTGCATTTGCCTAGCTCTGCTATGCATGTAGCTTTGTAGCCCTTGGACAAATTATTCACTAGACTCCAGGATAGGCAANCAGGATTAATAAACACACTTACCACNCAGCGAGGGCAATAACCACTGAAGAAACTAATAGAATGAACTTAAGAATATCCAATACAAAATTAGTGTTCATCCTTAGCTACTAGATAGTATTTTCAAAATCAGCTTAAAATCAAATGGTAAAGATGCTGACTATTAGAGGAATACATGTAAAATTTATACTCAAGTTGGAGTTGTATGGTTACTTAATGTGTGATCTATGAAATAACCCCTAACATAGTTTGACTATGAAATGTTCCTCTAAAGCCTTGTGTATAGAGGGATGGTCCTCAGCCATTGGATCATGAGAACTGTGACTTGATGAATGGATTAATCCTTTGATGGACTTGCCACGGTGGAAAATGGGAAGTGGGATACAGTCAGAGGAACGAAGTGAGTGGGGTACACCCTGCAAAGATGTACCTTGTTCTAGCTCCTCCTTCTTCACCCTGCTTCCTAAACAGCTTCATTCTGCCATGCCTTTACAACTCGCTGTTCTGTAGTACCGTGGCCCAGAAGCAACAGAAGCAGCCATAGACTGAAACTTCTGAGTTTGTGAGCCAAAATAGCTCTATCCTCAACTAAGATTATTTCCATCCAGTATTTTTCACATGTATGAGAAGTCTGACTAGTGCACTTTTGTTCTCTATGCCATATATGACAATATTTCTCTTCTTCTGTCAGATAATTTTATGATAATTGAGTTAATAGGCAAGAAAATATATGGTCCTTTTACTGTTTGTCATCGCAGACACACATCAAAGCCCACAGTGCTCAACATATATTCAGTAAATGTTAATATTAGATTAATTTAATTTAAAAAGACATTTTCAAGTAATTATTCAAGGCAATTATTAGTAACATAGAAGAAAGGACATTTCACACATCTAACAAAGCAGTTTTCTATGGTTCTGATTTATTGACTGATTCTGTTTTGATTTTCCAGATAATAGCCTCTAATTTTCACTTTTGCTCAGATGTAATTAAGTACTTGTATATAGATCAAAGCAAAGGGATTTGTCTCATTAAAAAAAGAAACACATTATGTAAAATTATTAAATGTAAATTATACCCAGTGTATTATATATCAAGCCATGAGCTATCAAGTTTCAGTTATTTCCAAAGTGGGACCAATGGATTCCACCCAAATGCAAATTCAACTCATTCTCCCATGGACATAGTGGTTTTTCCTTATAGTATTAAGCATAGGAGGTTATTAATTACCAACAGCAGAAATAACACTGGAAGCCCTGGTTCAGTGCAAGCAGTGTGTCAGACAACCATGGTACACTTCTCACAGTTACATGGCATTTTTATATTAACTCGCGTATTTAACCTTTGTAACAAGACCATAAAGTAAAACAAATGTCATTATTTCCATTCTAAACTTGAAGAATCACCACAGCCAACACTGCTCTTAGTACTAAATCTGTAACAGCCTTCTCATTAGAGTCAAGAATGAGAGAAGAATGTCTCCTTTGTTCATTCTTGTGTAGCAATCTTCTGAAATTCCCAGCTAATGAAGTATACGTGCTACAAAGGAGAAGGCAAAAATTGTTTTATTTGCATAGAGCATTTATTGTTCAACATAGAAAACTCAATAAAATTATCTTTAAAACCAAATGTGGAAAAAGAGCCAATGTGGCTTTTAGATTTGAGTTAGGCTTCCAAAACAAAACTATCTTAGCAAACAGTAACTTCGGTGTAAAGTAAAGAGGCAAAGGCACATGGNGGTTCTCCAAAATCATCAGGAAGAACCCTCTCCTGGCCATCTATTCAGCTGTGCGTTGGGAATATCCTCACGGCCCACTGGGCCTTCTGGACCTAGCAATCTGCATTCCAGTCAACAAATCTTAAGACTCCCTGTGCAGAAGGTCTATGACATTTCCAGTCATTGGTTACTCTGTGTGTGTGTGTGTGTTGTGTGTGTGTGTGTGTGTGTGTGTATCCACACTGAATGGTGAGAACTAGCTCTGCTCAGGAAGGGGATGATCGCAGGTAAAACTCAAGAGTCTTTTGAGGAAGGGGAGATGCCCCCCTACAGTTGTTCTAGTTTCATGTCTGTTGGTGTGATAAAATACCCTGATGACAAGAAACTCAAGAGAGAAAGGGTTAATTTAGTTCACAGTCTCAAGCTACTGCTCATCACTATGGAGAAAGTCACAGCTGGAGACAGAGACTCTGGTTTCATTGCATCCACAGTCAAGAGCTGAGAGGACAGGATTCATAGGTGCTTAACTCCGCTTTCTCATCTCCTATACAAACCGGAGCCCAAAGCCAGGGAATGGTGCTTCCCATTTTCATTCTGGGTCTTCTCACATCAATTAAGACAATAAAGACAACTCCCACCCCCACTCCCACCCGCGAGAGATGCCCACATGCCAAACAGATCCAGACAATCCCTCATAGAGACTCTCNTCCCAGGTGATTGCAGATCCTGTTAAGGTGACAAAACCACCATCACAAGAGTGCAGCGTGGTGCCTCTCCTCCTGACTAAAGCTGATGCTGCTCCTGAATCTGCTAAATCCCCCTCCCCATGGAAACATGGGAAATTTGCACCCCATTCCTACTCTCTCCCATGTGGAACTCTACTTAAGTCTATACTTTCTGATTTACCTCCTACTTAATTAATGTGTCCTTCTCTACATTGTTTGCTGTTTCTTTTTTTTTAAAATTACACCCAGTCTCTAATTTGCCATGTCCCCAGGTATTTAATCTTCCTAGATAGCCTCATCTGCTCCATGCATTTTATATTGTCTTGTGCTAAATACTCTGAGAATTTGTCTTCACCTGTATCTCTTTCCTTGAAGTCAAAGTGCTTACATCTAACTTCCTAATTGATATTTTACTTAGACATTGTCCTAGTGTCATTGCTGTTACTGTGATAAAAATAATCTGACAAAAATCAATTTATTGGAAAAGTGGTTTATTTCTGCTTAGGTTACAGTCCATCATTGTGGGAAACTCAAGGCAGAAACTTCAAAAAGCCAGTCACATAATATGCACAGTCAGTAGCAGAGAGAATGAGTGCACACATACTCACTTGCTTGAGTGTGTTCAGCTCAACTTCTCCACTGTTAGTTCAAGGCCCCCTGTCTAGGGAATAGTGCTGCCCACAGTGGGCCGAGTCTTCTTCCCACATCCACTTCACTAAAAACAATCTCCCACAGACCACCTACAGGACAACCTGAAGTAAATAATCCTGACCGAGACTCTTCTCAGATGATTTTGGGCTGTGTCATATTGACAGTAAAAGCTAATAATCACAGGTATCCAAGAGTAGCTTCAAAGGCAATAAACCCCAAACAAAGGCCTTAATTTGCAATTTTAGGAAAATAGAATATACAAAATGTGTGCAGTCAACAAAATTAGTACCTAGCANGATATTTGAAGCCTAATGAAGATATTAATAAAGCATAGACAAGTGAAAACTTAATAACTTAAATATCTAAATTAAAAAGAGATGAACATTGAAAAACTATTAATCTATGTAGCTAATGTAAAACAATTAGAAAAATAGGGCTTGGCATGTAGGTCAATGGTAGAATAGTTTTCTAGCATGCATGAAGCCCTTGGTCCAATTTCTAGTACCATAAAAAAATTAGAAAAGAAGACCATTAAATTAAAATGAGTATTTAAAATAAGAGTAGAATTGATTGATAATTTTTAATTCTGAAAATAAAATAGCAAAGGATCCCAAAGAGAGCAAAATCCATAACCTCCTAGATAGAGTAACCTCCTGGCTAGGACACAGAGTGTCAGAAAGATACAGGAAAAATAAAATGAATCTGAAGAAATGGCAGGTGCAAGTCCCAGAGTAGTCAAGGGCCCACCCAAGGCTGTGTATGCAATAAAGCTTAAAGCTGAAACCAGGGTTTTATTTATTTCCCTAAGCTCTCCTGTAACACATCTTCACAAAATCAGCTCCATCACTGTGCTGGATGCAGGAAAGAGAAAACCAGTGAGCTCTCGGTGCTTCTCATTCTTCATGTGTATTTTACCCACTTCTGCATAATGACAAAAATCACACAATGCAAGGCTACTTCTCTTTTGGAAATCAGTATCTTCAAGGCTAGACCAAGAAGCTGAAAGAAAAGAGAATTCTGAATATCAACATCATCCTAAATCCCTTGACCATCAGCCCTGCCACTTCACTGTGACAGCAGCAAGTGTGCTGCAGACATTCACTCAAGAATCCACCTGTGACCCCTAGCACNGACCCTGTAAGCCCGTGAACCTGTTATATCTTCCCATAATCAAGGGTAGAAGCCTTCATATCTGGAAACACCCTTTCTACACTGATGTTGCTAGAAATGGGAGAGCTCACTAAGGTATGCAAACTACGACATTGCAGTCAACTCTGCCACTGATTCATTTTGCCAGGAACAAGAACTGCAACTCTCAAACATCTAATGAGATTGAGTCACATATGGTAGCACACACCTGTACTATGAGCACTTTGGAGATAGAGACAGGAGGATCTGGGGTTCCATGAACACTGATAAACATTGACTAGGGCACATCTCACTCTGCTACACTATCCCATGACTTGAGTTTGGTCATGTGACTCACATTAACCAGTGAACTGCTCACAAATTTGATGTAAGCATCATGTGGCAAATCCCTGGGGCTCTTGTTTGCCTCCCTGCAGTCCTGAATAGAGCATACATGAAGATGTTAGTCCTCAAAAGAAGAGGCCATAAAGAACAAGCCATAACTCAGCCCTCAGCCTAACTCCAAGTCCAACTGAGCCTAGCAAAGATCAGTTTCTTGGCAGCTGGCCGCATAAGCAAAGTCTACATGTTGTTTAGCTCACTAAGGAGCATGTATATGTTCATGTGTTGGAGATTGGGAGGGTGAGTGTTCAAGTGTAGGTGGGTGAACAAGTGTGCACAGACGCATGCACGTTTATACATGTGCGTACGGAAGCCAAAAGACAACCTTGGGTGCTGGGCGTTGTTTCTCAGGAGGCACTGTCAACTTTTTTGGTTTTGTTCATTTATTCGTTTGTTTGCTCATTTGTTTGTTTGTTTTGGAGACAGGATCTCGTCACTGAGACTTTCATGACTTAGTTTCATGGAATTATTATAGTGGCATTTTACTAAGACATTACCTATCAAATATTTTTTATGACAGCTATAACCATATCTTTATTATGACAGCCACAACCATAAACTTTGCTTTAAAGAAGTCATAAGCTAAGTGATAGAATGCTTATCTACCATGCTTTAAGTCCCTGTGTTCATTTCCAGCGGAAGGAGGGAAAGAAGGGAGAGAGGAAGAGAAGAGAAAAAAAGAAGGAAGAGAAGAGAGGGAATGGAAGAAGTAAGAGGGGAAGAGAGGAATGAAAAGAGGGAAGAAGTCATGTTTTGAAATCAGAAAATACTAAAAGAATGGAGCAGAACATAAATATGTAGATATTAAAGGAGAGAAACATAGGGCTCAGTAACACTGATGTCATTACAGAACAGTGAAGTCCCTTTCAGTATATTCTATTGTTATATCTGCTTTGGAGACCATAAATCAGGCACAGCAATTAGCCAGGAAATGGCAAAAATGGGATTTCTGTTCAAGTGTCTGGTTCTAAATACTGTGTGCCACCAATAAGTAAGGGTGGTCTCAAATATTCTAATGAGCAGATGNACTAAGTTGCCTCTACAGTTTATGGGATGTCATGTCACTCAGAAATTAGATGGCTTTAAGCAAGAGCCTGTAGGCCACTTCAAGACACTATGCCACTCATTTAGGTAAACCTGCTTCCTCTTTGGAAACATCTAAAAGTAGGGTGAAAGATATCTTAGTAATATTTTCTGAGGAAAGTTCTAGAACCTAGATGACGTGGAAGTTCCTCACTGAGAATGAGCTCAAAACCCTCACCCTCAAGACATGAACTAATAACAGTCTTTGCCAAATGGCAACTAGAGTTTTTCCGTGGGTATTGCCTTATAAAAACTGTCTGTATTTAAAACATATGGTCTGAAGCTGATTCAGGCATGGGTGTCAATCTGGCCATTGGATGTTTGGCACTATGTAAAACTCATAGTTCCCACATCTCTAGAGTCTTGTAGAGTTGTCTCATTCAGGCATTATCCGGAGAAAACAAATTGCATGGATTACCTATTCTCTAGTTCAAACATTTGGCGGTGATAATATCCCTTGNAGAGGTTCCCCTGTTTTCCATCCATGTAACATCCTTACTCATCAGAGTTGGAGAGTTTCTAAGTTTGGCCCCATCTGGGTATTAAGAGAAGGAATATTGAAAGCATTCTGGGCAAGAGTATCTCAGCTGTGACTGCCAAATGAAGCTTTCAGTGTGCAAAATGATCCCTTTTTCACTTCCTGTTCCATTATGGGACAATCCATGTAGAGAGTAATAAACTTAGTATCCATCCTTGAGGCCAAAAAGATAAAACTTACTCTAAGTGACACCAATCTTAAGCTGCTAGCTAGATAGCAATTCACAGTTGTGTTTTAAAAGCATGACTGAAGATTTGAGTTTGGTAAATCACTGAGAAGGACTTAGACAAGAACACAGTGATGAAAACATTGGTTAGGGTTGGCTATTCCACAAGACATTTGTGTGGGGTAACTTTTACCTGAATGGTTTGAAATTCTACAAGTCAGAAGTCTCATTCTGTTGAGAATTCTGTACATACCATTTATAGACCCTATTGCTTCTTATTGAATTATGCTAATTTCCAATAAATTGTTATAGAACTGTATCAGGAGATCCAATTAACATGCAATAGTATAGAAACAACTTGAACATGCCACCATCTCACTCAGTCAGAATATCTAACAAAACTGGAGTTCAGGGAAGAGTTTCAGAGAAATTAAAATACATGGGAAAAGAACTCCACCATTGGAAATCTAGAGGTCAGTGGTTCGAGTGTTTGCAGTGCAGGCTCTAAGACTGGAGTTCAAATCACCAGCACTCATGCAAATTGTAGATAGATGTCGAAACCTGCTTGTAATCCCCATACCCCAAAAGCAGAAACAGGGCATTCCTGAACCAAGGTGGCTAGCCAGTGTAGCAGAAACAGCAAACTCTGGGTTCAGCAAGATACCCCACCTCAGTATGTAAGGAAGACACCTGATATGTGGCTTCCACATGTAAACATTCATTGTTTGACATGTACCCACACACAGCAGGACACACATACAAATAAGCACAAATACCATATTCACTATACATCTCAACCCNTCAAAGATTACCCTCTTTCCTCCTCCCAGGTCCCATTTATTCTTATTTTTAAATATCTGTAAGTAATTCTGATTTTATAGTCTTTGTAATGAGAGTTGATACTAACAATATTTAGAGTCCAATTTGAAACGTTTTATCTCTTTACAAATACAAATTTTAAAAGTTGGTGTTGTATTTCCTTTGGGTTTCTAAAGCTGAAGGAATGCAGGGAATATGTTCTGCTCTTCAAAAGACTGNACATTTCTATTCCAAGGGCAGCAGATCCACAAAACANCTAAAGGACAAAATACACTCACCCTGCTTGGTCTCATGGAGCAAAGAAACGGCGTTCGCCAGTGTGGCATGATGAAGGCCATGCGACACACTTCACCCCACATTCNTCTTGNTTAGATATTAATGCTAATGATAAGGAGGCAGTCTGGAAAGAGTATTTTACTCATCTNTAAGCCTTTACCATTTTCCTACTACTTTCCATGGGACTGTCGTGATTGGAGGAAAATATATCTAACAATCATTTCTTTATGTCTTCTTGGTATATGCAATGTCAACCTCGGAAGCCAATGCTTTGCCCTTCAAGTTACTGGGACTTTTCAGACCATATGCTCAATGTGTCTTTGCAGGGCACCTGAAACAAGAGCCGATCTAGTGTGGCTCCTGCTTGCCACTGGAATCTGCTCCTGTGCAGGAAAAGGAAGCAGTCTGTTGAGAGTCTTTCTTCCCTGGTTCTCACTTTCCTACTAGTTTGTCCCTCCCCTCTGAGGTCCTGGCTTTCTTCTGCAGCTAGCTAATTGNTCCAGTTCCATCCGGATTGATAAGCAGGAGTTCCTCTTCAGAATGCACTAAAAGCCCCCTCCAAATCAGGGTGTATGTGAAGTACGTGGATCCTTCTAGAACCAAGCCTTCTTTTTCCTACTCAGTGATATGAAGCTGTGCTGTAATTTGGACTTGAAATGACCCCTGAAAGACCCATGTGGAAAAGCTTAATCCCCAGTCTAGTGATGTGGGAAGGGGTGGGACTTCTAAGATGTACAGCCTATTGGGAGATCATGGGTTGTTGAAGAACAAGCTCTTTAAAGAGACAGTGGGACTTCCACCTCCATCTCTTCCTACCTTTGGCTTCCTGAGCACAAGAGGGGCAGTTCTCTCATTCTCTCATACTCACTGCCATGTGCTGCCACAGGCCCCAAGTCATAGCACATACCTGAAGCCTCCTCTCTTCGTAAGTTGCTCATTTCTTACATCTGCTCCATCAAGCTTTGTATACAAACACAGGACTCTTTCCACTGTCCTGTTGCTTTCTCACTAGAGAGCAAGCCGTAGCCTTGTGTCTACACCATTGTACAGTAGCAAAAATGAGATGCTTTGCTCTTGGGATTGATATGTTTCGAGGGGCAAAGCGTTCTCCATATTTGCAGAACAGCGTACACCATGATCTCCTATGGCACTAGCCAGTGTCTCTCTAAAACTCTGCTTTTGACATTTAGATTTCCTGTCTTAGAACACACCTAAAATTAAATTTTTGAAAAGCTTGAAATTCTCTGAAAATTTCCAATGTAACAAAAGCAGAGTTCACAAAAAAAAAATGACTTTGAAATAGATACTTGTTTTAAGATCTCATTCTATTCAAAAACATGGGACTGAAAAAAGAATTATGACTTAGAGCTGAAATTTAATAGTCACCCTACACTTTCAAAAACAACTTCTGGTGTGAGGTGGAAGATAAGATGCCCACTTAGTAAGCGATTCCATTTTCACATTGTTCTATGNTATTGGGAGCTAAAGGGCGTCTTTTAAATTTGGAGCGAGTAAGATAAAATAGTTGTTATTCTTATTTTGAAGTCCTTGAAGGGCAGATCAAATGAAGCTTATCCATGGTAATAATGATTGATGAGTTTCATCTAATAATTTTTAAATAGATGCAAACAGCAGCGAAGCTCTTGCCCGGGGAAGGGCATTTGGAAGAAGCAAAAACAGGAACAATTAGCAGCATTCCAGAGCAGGGATCTTAACTCTAGCATTGTATAAAGGAAGGCGGTTAATATTTTAATTTTCAGCTTCTGGGTGTTCATCTTCACTGTGTCAATTAAAAATTGTGAATGCTGTAAAATTTAGTTAATTTATAAGAAAGTCAAATTTCACTGCATAAAATGGATACTTGCTTAATTTCTCCTTTTCACTCTTGATTTTAAATTCTATGAGGTTAGAGACCTNGTCTCTGGTTCCTTTTTGTTGTAAACGTGTTCAGCATAATGGTTGGCTCTCAGTAAATGAAGACTGACTACGACTCAAAGAATGAGGCCATTTAGCATTCAGTGGGTTGATGTGACAATCTCCAGTGGTGCGGGTGCTGTTCTTGTTGTTGGGGATGGGGTGAGGGTAGGCAGACAGAAAAAAATATCCTTCCTTTGTGGAATTTATAATCTGATGGGGAAGACAATTTTCAAAACAAATAATAAAACAGATACAAAAACCAAATCCTAGCTGGAGAGGAGGATGTAGTATTTGTCGTTGGGGTGACAGGGAGGATGGAGTATTTGTTGTTGGGGTGACAAAGAGGACGGATTATTAGTTGTTAGGGTGAGGAGAAGGTTGAAATACTAGTTGTTGGTGTGACAGGAAGCATTTTTGTTGGGATTTCCAGGAAAGGTGACTTTAGTGAGAAGGTAACT
This sequence comes from Neotoma lepida, assembly GCA_001675575.1. Taxonomy (NCBI): domain Eukaryota; kingdom Metazoa; phylum Chordata; class Mammalia; order Rodentia; family Cricetidae; genus Neotoma; species Neotoma lepida. Next base: position 18,918 of record LZPO01087650.1, on the reverse strand, counting down.
TTCAAGGGGAGACCTGGAGGAAATGGCCTGCTCAGCTAAGTACAGCCNTGAAGGAAACCCTCTACACGGGCAAGAGCAGAAAACACCAAGACTCTGAAGAGGCAGGAATCCTGAGAACATAGCACAGTGGCCAGTGTGACAAACTGCAAGCAATCAGAACGAAGGAAGGGAAGATGATCTAGAGAGGTAGAGAGGAGGGAGGGGTCATCCAAGACCTGCTAACTGAAGCAGGAACTCTGGCTGTCATTCTGAGACACAGGAAGGTTCTGACAGAGAAGTGACATCATATGACCTATTTTTGAACAGGGTCACTCCATGCTGTTAAGACAGTAGGAGATCCAGGACAGAAACAAAATATAGATGGCTCAAATGTGACAAGTCCAGCACAGACCTGGCACTGATTCACCTTAATGACTAAAGGGGAGCTATTAAGAGTCTCGTAGGGAATGGTTGTACCCTTCGGACAGACATAAATGGAGGCCCGGGTTGACACCTCCTTCATGGAGCCCCAGAGTCAGGCAGCTGAATGAAGTGAGCAACAGGCAATGGAGTCTTAAAAGCAGTGAAATGCCTTACAGCTAAGGACTTANCAAGCAAACTCCAGAAGCCACCCTGTTTACTATTCCTGCCCTGTGCCACTAGCTGTCACTCACTTAATGGCAAGGCATCAAACAGCTGTAAGGAAGCTAGGAATTCAGATTTTATCAAGATGTCTGTATCAAGATTTCACAGCGCAGGCATCAAAGAGCAGTCATTCACACCAACATCTTCCAACAAAACACACAGGGCTCTTTGTACTCACCCTGTATCTGTTATCTTAAGGAAAAGCTAAAAGCTTCACCAAATATGACAAAACTCATGACCTTAATTAAATTTCTCTTTAAAACACCATCATTAGAAAAACATCAACTGAGGCTGTTTTACCCCCC
>LZPO01087650.1:0-16065 GCA_001675575.1 Neotoma lepida | reverse complement strand
CAAATCATTAACAAGCTGAACTCAGGAGCATGCAGTCAGGAAACTGCTTTCTTTTCCCACACTTCTGGTTCATTCATCACACCCTCCTCTACTGCTATGTAGACCACGGGCTTCAAATTCTATAGAATTTTGGATAATATTCAGATTTTTTATTTTTTAACTCCATGCTCTGAGTTAATTCATAACTTAGCCCCTTCTTTAAGCACCTGTCTTACCCAGGATTCTCAGTCTATCTGTTCTAGAACCCATGTTCGATTTTCACATCAGCCTTTGTTGTGGGAAGCTGCCCTGAATGTCAAAGGCAGTTTAGCAGCATGTTCGGCTTTTCTGGATTGATCACAGTATGACATTCTCCAGTTTAAGCAACCAAATATACATATGTTGTCAAAATTTGCCTTGGGTCCTCAGTTAAGAATCATTGGTCTAGAAAGAGCATTCTTAGTAGGTGTGATATTATCCTCAAGAGGACCAAGGGCCCGTAGAGGACAAAAATTTCTCACTGCCCCAGTGATGTGTGGACCTTCAAAGGACCAAAGCATATAGCATACAATAAATCCATAGTGCATAATTAAGAGGAAAAGGGAGAAGGCACTTAGGGGCAAAGGTCAAACAGGTCTTGTGGAGAACAGGAATGAATGCAGGACAAGTGTTGCTTCCAGGGCAATGGTGGGATGCAAGGCATGTTCCTTCTTCTCTCTTCCTCCTTTGCTTAGCCTTTATGGCAAGAATTAGAAGGGCAAAGTCTGTTTCCCACTGATGCTCTACAATGCCCCTGACTGGTTAAAGTCCCGCTGCTATGACCACTGTCTGAAGGCATGTCTCACTGAAGTGGTAACCTGGATGACACGTAACAGGGTCTCACTCTGTACCACTCTGAAAGGGATAAAATAACCTCTAAGTACCCTTCATAGGTTAACCAAACCACATCTTTCTTCTACAAGCCCATAGTCCCTAGAGATTTTTCTTGAGTTTGGTTATTTAGAGAAGGCTTTGATGTGGCTACTAACTTCCAATCCAGGAACTAAGAAGTATTCCATGAAATGATTTCACTCTGCCCAGTTGTCTACATATCTGTGCCCTGAAACTTTGTAAAGGGGCCTGAGTTTAAAGGTAGATGATTAATCAGTCTCATAGGAAAATATGAAAAGAACNCAAGAGTCCAGCTGTGGTGAGGTTACTACTCTCTGCTGTTAGCCAGGTTTACGTGAGACCAGAAAGACTTGACAACTTTGCGGGTTGATCCTAGAAGCCAGTGCAAAATTGATGACAGAGAAGGAAAAGAATCTGAAGAGATTAAAAAGAAGCTAATCTGGGGCTAGAGAGACAGCTCAGCAGTCAAGACTGTGTAGTACTCTTACAGAAGACCAGAGTTCAGTTCCTAGCACTCACAGAAGGTGCCTCACAACTGCCTATAACTCCAGCTCCAGGGGTATTTGACCCCTCTGATCTCTGCAAGCACTTGTAGTCATGTGCACATAACCATACCCAGACATACACACACATACATAATGAAAAATTAAAAATGAAAAAAAAAAGAAAGAAAGCCAGGCATGGTAGTGAATGCATTTAATTCCACAATTTGCTCAGGATGCAGAGGTAAGTAGATCTCTGTGAGTTTGAAGCTAGCCTTATCTACATAGCACAGTGGTTCTCAACCTTACTAATGCCACGACCCTTTAATACAGTTCTACATGATGTGGTGACCCCCAACGATAAAATTATTTTCATTGCTACTTCATAACTGTAATTTTGCTACTGTTATGAATTGTAATGTAAATACCTGTATTTTCCTATGGTCTTACGCAACCCCTGTGAAAGAATTCTTTGACTCCGAAAAGGGGTCATGAACCACAGGTTAAGAACTGCTGACACAGAGAATTCCATACCTACCAGGGCTACATTGTAAGACCTTGTCTCAAATAATGCTATTATTATTATTATTTATTATTATTATTATTACTATTACTATTATTGTCATAGCTGAAAGAAAGAAAAGGAGCTATGTATACCAAAACCATAGGAAAGACACCTTGAGTAAACCTGAGGAACTACCCAGAGTACATATTTTGCCATGTCAAGAGCATGGAAGAGTAAACTCATTAGAAAGGCTTTTCCTTGAGAAGAAAGTAATGGGGGAAATTATTAAGGCAACTCCACGTAGTTAACAGAAGGTTTATTTAGGGCAACTTACAGCAAGTAAAGGGGTGGTCACAGGGTCCAGGAGAGGTGAGGTGCAGTCCATCAGTGTTCTCTGGAGAACTCTGCTTGATCTACCACCCAATGTCCAGGATCCAGGAACCAAGAGGGCCAGGATGGACATATCTCCAGTTTTAAAGGCTCCCATCTCGCCCTGCCCCAGGGGAGGTCCTAGGTAGGCATAACAGTTACCAGAAGCCTCAGTAGGGGTTGTGCTTCCAGGTCATAGCTGGAACTGCTGCCCACTACATCTCCCCTTTTGTCTAAATAAGAAAATTCTAACCTAATACAAAACTATATACAATAGGAATGATTATCAAATATTGTCCAGGAGGAATAAGGGATAATGACATAGACAAGATGGAACTACAACCAACACCAACAACATCAAACAAGAGACACATTCTAAAATACTAAAATCCAGAGATGTCTGCAGCATAGGTAAATGACATGTTACAGAGATCATTCCAAAAGGTGTCCTATCCTAAANAACCTGAATCTAATACTTCATATGTTCTAGCTAAGATACAAGAAGATTGTAACTATAACTCTTAGTCATTAATCCCATCAAAGACCTGAGAAGGAATATAATAACACCTGAGCAACAGGAGAAGGATGCAAGCAACTTTTGGGAGTCTTGCCAGAGTAGACAGAGACAGCTGGCAGCCTGGGCAGTCACCTAGAATTTCTCAGTATCGTTGGTGCATTCAAATTGGCAACAGGCGTAGCTTATCTGTCAGACCATTTTCAGAAGCAAGTTTTTTGAAAGACTATCTTACCCTGTCTTGGCAGCATTCAATAGTCACTTTTACTGTCAGTGGTCGAGGCAAGGGCAGTTCTTTGCTCGATAGGCCATTTTTTGTGCCAAAAAGAAGACAAATTTCCAAATGGAAATGTCTCAGAAGCCCAACACTCTCTCAGGATCAGATCGGTGCTGCCAGGAGCAATTGTGTCTCACATCAACAGAATTCTAAGTTATCAAAACATTTAAATGTCATATTTTCTAGGTCTATGAAGTGTTTGAAGATTACCTATCCATCTGACATATGTTTCTGTAAGTCTGGAGAACCTAACTAACATAACTATAGACATGACAAGCATGAGTGACTATAACTCAGTAAGTCTTTTCTACTAAAATAACTTAAGGACTAAGACTTCACATAACAAGATAAACAGTCTGTAAGCAGATGTACCATAAGGACAATGACCTCAAGATTGTGACAATACACAAAATGGCTTAAACAGAGGTAGAAATGTATATANAGTGCAATATGCAATATAACAATAATCCTAAATATATATAATCAATATACAAATATCCTAAACAGAGGTAGAATATACATACATATGTCAAATATAATTTTATATTTGTATCAATATACAAAGCACTTTAAACAAAAGTAGAAGTATGTACATTACAACAAATATAGTTCTGCATTTGTATTAATATACAAATTATCNTAAATAGGAATATATAAGTAGTTTGCATTTGTATCAATATACAAGAATCAATATCAATGCAAATTATCTAAGGCTGATTTTTTCTGAATTAGTTTGCTGGTAAATATAATAATCTACCTTAATACTTATCCCTCAGCCAAGAGGCTGGTGTGTAGGGTTGAGTGGCCTGAGCTCAGGGTGCGGAGAGCTCCAGGCAGCAAGGGCTGGAGCAGAGGCCTAGAGCCTCTCTCAGTGCCTCTGCAGTAGTAGGGGGTAGTACCCTAGGGGAGCTGCCTGGGGGGTGGCATAGGCAGCCTCTGAGCAGCTTCCAACAGAGCAGGTAAGCTGTGGGCTCTGGCGGAAACTCAGGCGGGAGCCAGCGTGGGCTGGGGGTGGGAGGGCTCACTCACAGCGCTTTTGCAGGTCTAGGGGCTAAGCTTGCCTGGGGGCTAAGCTTGTCTTTGGGCTAAGCCTGCCCCAGGCCTGGAGACCCAACAGGAGGGTGCACATACCCATGAGCTGGGGAAAGGGAAGGAAGGGAAGGAGCAGGACCCGGTGGTTAAGCGCTGGGTCCCCAGGANGGGAAGGAATTTTAAAAGGACAGGGAAGAAGGGAGACCGAGAAGCGTGGACACTGTGCCACAGCAGCCACAGAGGAAACTGAGGGTGGAAGCCACCCGGGNGTTTGGAGTTTGTCCCACATGAGCGCCAGATAATGGGGAAAATTGTAGGCCCGCCAGGCTCCCACAGCCGCTTTGACTACATAAACACACAGAGGCTTATATCATTTTTAAACTATGGCCGTGGCAGGCTTCTCACTACCTAGCTCTTATCATAAATTAACCCATTTTATAAATCTATGTCGCCATGTGTTCCATGTGGCTTTACCTGTGTGCCGTTACATGCTGTTCTCTAGATGGCAGAATGGCATCTGCCCAGCTGTCTTTTCTTCTTCTCTCCCCCTAGTTCGAATGTCCTGCCTAACCTTATTCTGCTTCACCATTGGCCAAACAGCTTTATTTATCAACCAATCAGAGCAACACATTTTCAGAAAGACATTCCCATCATTTCCCCTTTTCTTTCTATTTAAAAGGAAGGTTTTAACTTTAACATAGTAAAATTACATAAAATAAAACAGTTATCTAGCAATAATTACAGTTACAATATCTATTTGTATTTGGCAAAATTAAAGAAAATATTTTATCTATCCTATATTTTTGAGTCTAAAGTTCTATATCTAATTTTTTTATTATAACTAAGGAAAACTATAATTATAACTATCTAGTCTTCAACTACATCAAAGACCCCAGAAGGATATAATATTACCTAAGTAAACAAGAAGAGCATTGTAAGCAACTTTCAAAAATCTAGAATGACAGAGACAGCTGGCTACCTGGACAGTCACCCAAAGTTTTTTTGTAATGTTGGGGCATCCATTCTTCAGCCTACAGGCCTAGAGTCTCTCAGTCACTTCTCTCTGTGTCCTGTAGAATGTCTGCAGTCTCCTCTGCGAGTATAATAATCAGCCTTAAAAAATTAACACTAATATTTGTATATTGATACAAATGCAAACTATTTTTATATTCCTACTTTAAGATAATTTACATATTGATACAAATACAGAACTATTTTGGTTGTAATGTACATATATTTCTCTACCTCTACTTGAAATATTTTGTATATTGATGCAATTGTAAAATTATATTTGTCATACTGTATGTATGTCTACCTCTGTCTAGGATATTTTGTATATTGATATATATTCAGAATCATTGTTATATTGCATATTGCACTATACATACATTCCTACCTCTAGTTAAGCTATTTTGTGTATTATCACAATCTTGAGGTCATTGCCCTTAGGGTACATCTGCTTACAGACTGTTTGTTTTGTTATGTGAAGCCTTGGTCCTTAAGTTATTTTAGTAGAGAANACTTACAGAATTGTAGTCACTCAGACTTGTCATTTCTATAGTTATGTTAGTTAGATTCTCCAGACTTACAGAAACATATGTCAGATGGATAGTCTTCAAACACTTCATAGACCTAGAAAATATGACATTTAAATGTTTTGATAACTTAGAATTCTGTTGATGTGAGATACAATTGCTCCTGGCAGCACCGATCTGATGCTGAGAGAATGTTGGGCTTCTTAGACATTTCCATTTGGAAGTTTGTCTTCTTCTTGGTGAAAAAATGGCCTATCNGGCAAAGAACTGCCCTTGCCTCAACCACTGACAGTATGAATACTGTCCCACTGATATGAGCAGGACACAAAGAAAAATGACTATTGAACTCTGCCAAGACAGGGTAAGGTAGTTTTTCAAAAACCCTGCTTCTGAAAATGGTTTGACAGATACTCTAGGCCTGTAGCCAACCTGAATGCACCAACGATACAGAGAGATTCTAGGTGACTGTCCAGGCTGCCAGCTGTCTCTGTCTATTCTCGCAAAATTCTCAAAAGTTGCTTGCGACCTTCTCCCATTTTTCAGGTGTTATTATATTCCTACTCAGGTCTTTGATGGAGTTGAAGACTAGATAGTTACAATCACAAACTTCATATATTGCAGTTAGAAGTTATTAAATATTAGATTCAAGTTTTCCAGGATAGGACATCTTTTGGAATGGCTCTATGACATACCATTTATTTATGCTCCAAACTCCTCTGGATCTTAGTATGTGTTGCTTGTCTGGTGCTATTCATGTCGATATAGTTCATCTTGTTCAGGTTATTATCTCTTATTCTTTCTGAATAATATTTGGTAATTATCCCTACTGTAAATAGTTTATATTAGGTTAGAACTTTCTTCTTTAGAAAAAAGGGGGAGATGTAGTGGATAGCTGGTTTGGCTTTGGGCTATGGGACGGCCCCCTTTTGTGACAACAGGTAACCACGACACCTATCTAAGACCTCCCCCTAGGACGTGGTTCACAGGGAGCCCCTTAAAACCGAGGGATGCCTANGTGACCAGCCTGCTCCTGCCGCTTCTGGATCTCTCACGGAAGCAGGTTGAGGACCGGACCAAATTTCTTCGCTGGATTGTGTCTTTCTCCATTTCTATTCCTGTACTTGTTCCCTCCCTCTTTCTGTAATTTGTTTCTAANATAAAGCTATCTTGTTAAAAATATAAATAATTGGGCTGGCCATCTAATTAGCATAATAGAAAATTATTAAGGCAACTCCACGTAGTAAACAGAAGGTTTATTTAAGGCAACTTACAGCAAGTAAAGGGGTTGGTCACAGGGTCCAGGAGAGGTGAGGTGCAGTCCAGCAGTGTTCTCTGGAGAACTCTGCTCGGTCTCTCATCCAGCGTCCAGGATCCAGGAACCAAGAGGGCCGGCAAGGATGGATCTCNAGTCTTAAAGGCTCCTGTCTCACCCCGCCCCAGGGGGAGGTCCTAGGTAGGCATAACAGTTACCAGAAGCCTCAGTGGGGGTTGTGCTTCCAGGTCATAGCTGGAACTGCTGCCCACTGCAAGAAAGAACCTGTGGGGTACCCTGCCTAAACACAACTGCCTAGGAACTTATTTCTCTAGGACTCACTTCACTGGGTTCAGCTGCCGAGGCACCCAGAAGCTGCCACAGCCATAGTTCATGGAGGCTCAGCTACTACAAAGCCTGTAGCAGACTTCGGTGTTGAACGTGTAAAGCTGGTTTTGTGGACGTATTGAATGTAACAGAAGCTTCCACCGAGATTTGAAACCCAANCATTAGAGGCCAAGCAATATGTGGCAGGGTTAGAATTCTAATGGCTACTCTCTAACAGTATGATGTACAAAGCTGCGAGAATAAAGACAAAGTTACAATGGAAACTCCAGGATATTGGAGATTCCAGAAATCTAGGCTATCTGCCAAGAAAACTGTAGGCAGTAAGCAGAAGTGGCCCAAGAGAGAGGCCATGTGAGCTACAAATTGCAATAACACAGGAGCAAGGCTGTCTAAGCACACTGAAGCTCACATCATGGCAACACATGCAGGAACTCAAAACGTGGAGCTACAGGCTTTGTGTGCTCTTTACTGTTTACAGCCTTCTGTTGGAAAATCCTTCTGCTCTCATATTCTTCCCTTTTGGAATAGGAATGTCTAGTCTGAACTATCTTATTTTCAGGGTATATAACTTGTTTTCTTATTTTTACAGATGCTCACAGTTAAAANTGAACTTTGACTTTTGAATAATGCTAGAGCTGTTGTAATTATGAAGGACTCTCGGAGATGGACTAAATGTATTTCTACCATGAGATTGATATGAGTCTTTTAGAGACCAGAGGTGGGCTATTATGGTTAAAGGATGAAGTGTCTCACTAAAGAGCTTGAATTGAAAGATCTGTCCCTACCTAGTGGTGCTATATTTGGACATTAGAGAAGCCTTTAGAAGATAGAGTCTTGATGAAGGATGCAGAACACTGGGTGAGTTCTTGTGGGCATCTTCTTCCTAATAGCTTCTTATCGCTCTGATTCTTAGCCACCATGAGGATAATGGATGCTGCCATGTTCTCCTGCCACACTGATATCCTGCCTCACATAATCCCAGAAACACAAAGGCATGTAGCCATCACTCAAACCCCTGAAACTGTGAGCTAAAACATAGTTCCCTTATTTAAGTTGTTCTCATGGGTATTTTGGTCGCAACAATGAATAATTGTATGGAGTAGATAAACAGAGTTGACAGTTGAGCAATCNTTTAGTAGGCACTATTAGGATCTGTTTACAACCTCTCTGAACAATCCTTTGAATTTGGTAACATAATTAAAATTCTCTAAACAAAAAGGATAACAGTCATCAAATNCCTGTTTGTATAGCCAATTTGTCAGCTGGGTCTATATAGAAAGGAGAGAATTTCAGCCAATCTTTTCCAGTTGGGAGGAAAAGTGGGGGTTATTATGTATCTGCAACCTCACTTATGCCCTTTCCTTCATTGATAAACATTTAATGAGCACCTNCAAGGGTAGGTGCCCACAGCTTTAGACAACAAGAAAGGCAAAGCCTGATACCGTAGAGAATAGTCTAGCAAGAAGCATCACCAACAAATAATTAGTTTCACATTGTAAAAAGTGTTACTGAAACAAGGCACTCAATTAAGAGCGGCTAATGTGGGAAAGTGCAGGTTTATATTGAGCGGCCATGGGGGGGTAGGGGGAGGGACTTCATGGAAGAATCATCTCAGGCAGACTTGAGAAGACCTTGGGAGGAAAGAGTACAATAAAAGGTTGAACAGATCTGACAGCCAATGTGTAGAAATGAGCTCGGTGGGTCTGGAGAGAATGCAGCTTTGGGCTGACTCTTGGAACATGGAGACTGCTGTAAGAAGGGAGAGACAAGAGATCAAAGGAGAGAATGTTCCCCAGTGGTTCTTGGGAGTAACATGAAGCTACCAGGATGTTTCCAGTGTGACAGTCACTCCACTCATAGAGGGTTCCACTGCTCCCGTTTGCTTACTACCGTTGTTCAAATGCGTGTGCATCTTGACAATGACCTAGACATTCATTGAACAAATTGCTAACCATCTAGCCACTCTCTATCACAAGGAGAGAGATAGTGACATTTGTTGATGACAAAAGTCCTTATCTCTGAAAATATCAGACACCAGAGCCTGCTTGACTCCCTTCGGTTGTGTTGCCATTCTTTCTTGTCATAAGGAGACATACAACTTTGCAAAGAGAAAAATTATGTAAGAATTCCTTACATGTCCTCTCTGAAAGGGAAGCGTTCTGTTTACAGTGGGCAGAGTTGAGTGTAGCTGATGGTGCAAGCAGAGAAACCAGATTCCAGCCTCAGGCAAGTAGCTCTTGCAGTGTGAAAGCAGAACCAGTGCCTCAGAANCATGGGGTCTGATCTCTCCTGAGATGCTGCATATTTACATTTCAAATCACTCTAAGTGGAACAAGATTTGTACCTTATCACCTTCCCAGGCATAGATTTTTTTTCCTAATCGAGGTTATAAATACAGTTACTCCTAATGATGTAAATTGAAAGCAGGCTGCTTTTACCGGCTGCTGCCAAAATCATCATGGAGCCACCTCTAACTTACTATCAGAGGCTTAGTTACCATAATTGACTTTCTCATTGTTTTATCTTGTTTTTGACCCTGGACGCCCAAGCATGATGCTCCTGAATTTAAAGGAGAAAGTGATTAATGTGGCGAGAGCAGAGACTGCCGCACTGGGGACCCCAGTGGGGACACAGAAGAAGCCTGGTAATACTAAACAGACCACCACCTCCTCCCACGTTCTCTCTGTGTCTTTCAGGGAGCCCTTTAATGAGAGGTCACTGATTTTAAAGCCAAATATACCTCGGTGCTACTGAAAACATATTTATGCCAGGGTCAGAGGGAAATATTTACATCTAAAAATGCTGAAACATGAAACCCTAGCCACAGGAAAGGTTACTCGTATGAAAAAAACTAGAAGTTTGTATCAACATAATTTCCATAATCTTTTTTTTTCCTTCTCCAAAAACAAATTCTTGCCTTGAGAGACAAATCCAGGTAACCCTTTTGCTCCGATTTCTTAATGAGGCAAATCCCAAATTGAAAGCTTCTGGGGCTCTGTGTAAAATCTTTTAATGATGAGGAAAAAATAACAAAGTAAATCAATTCTGAGAAGGTAGATGATTGGGGAAGAGTGGCTGTGTGAAGCTAAAGAACAAGTGTGGACTTCAAATCCCTCATGTGGGGGACATTCAGAATTAGAAATGGAATATCCAGTTTCTAATTTCTTTCTCAAGAGATAATGAGTGCTAACAGTTCACTTTGGTTTTCAAGGATCATTTGTATCTTCCTCCCACTTCTTACCTATTATCTTTCCATTCTATTGCTCCTTGGGTCTCTTTGGATGCCTATTAGTTTACTAGAAATGGTGTTTACTCCTTCTCATGAGTAGCAAAATTATTCAAGACATAGAGAATTAGTGAAAGTTCAGTTAATGTAGCACTGAGTATATCAACAGACAAATGGACTCAGTGGTGAGGACAAATACAGGAAGCAAGAGGAACAAGACAGAACCATCTCTGACACTTGGGTGACTGGACTGGAGGGAGGCATGTATGTCAGCTCCACCCTTCATTCCAGGCAGTCAACATTACTACGTTTTAGTGATGGCTTGGTGGTAATTTAGCTTCTTCCATCCGCAGTTGCAAATTTGGATTTCTAGTTACTGATTTACTGGTAACCTTAGAATAAGATGGGGATGGCCTTGGGTTTCAAGCTTGGCTCTGCCATGTAGTAGCAAATCATGTGAACCCATTGTTTCAGGTTCTTCATATGTCACATGAAACTGTGACAAACCCAAATGACAAAGGCATGAGCCTTGGCACTGGGAAACTACACAGAACTTTCCAGTGGCTCTGCCTCATCTGAGCANTAAGAGTCTGCTTGGCTTTGAGCCAAGCGATAGCAATCCATGGACCTGCTGCACACCCCTCNTGTTGAGGAGCTCCCAACCAACCAGGAATTTTATTTTGAGCAAGAGAAGTTTGCAAGGAGTCTTCACAATTTATTAAGACTGGCAGATCCATGTATTCAAATAACAACTAAGACTTGTAGATCACAAAACTGACTTCAAGGCAAAAGACACTTTCTCAGAATTACTCAGGTCTCGTAGATGGCTCAGTGTTTAAGAGCACATCATGCTGTTCAAGAAGCCTGAGTTTGGTTCCCAGAATCCATGGCAGGCATCTCAGGACTGTGTATAATTCCAGCTCCAGGAGATCCAACACCATCTTCCGGCATCTCTGGGCAGTGCACTCACATACACAAAACCACTCAGACACTCACATATACACAAACTAATTAAACATAAAAAATATTTTAAAGATATATATGCATATGTGTGTACCTACATAGTACATATATAACGTGTATATTTTACTATGAAATAGCCAATATGAAGAAACACAAAGTAGAGAACAAAGGAATCTCATGTTCAAATCACACTTTTTTGTTAGCATATTCACTAACATCTCTTGGGCATGTGGTAGAGAACCTTTTCCCTTTGATTTTTCTTACAAAATAAACCATTTTGGATGCTAAGACAACCTCACATCTGGGTCTATACCAACTGCAGTGGGAAACTAGAAATCTGCACAGATTTATGAAAATTCTACCCCGTTTGACATGTAGTTAACCAGCTCACTGTGCATTCTGAACCCTCTCTATTAGGTACTATACTCATATTGTCAAATAAAACAAATTTCCAGTTTTAAGTGAAATGACTGTTTTGTGTTTTAATATGGAATGTGGAAGAAAAGATTCAGAACTCGTTCCTCAACTACTTTCTTGATTTATGTGTCTAACTATTTCACCCTTTTTTCTTTCAATGAGTAATTTTATAAATTCTATAGCATATACATAGGTCTGAGAAATACCTATGGCCAGTGTCTCACCAGATCATTGTGAGTCACAGGAGCAGAGACAGGGAGATTGTCCCTAAGTAACTAAACTAGAAATAGAAACTTCATTGACATGAAACTCAATGTTCCAGAACTAAGACTGAGACACAGACTAGTCTCCAACAGGGAAGCCTTGGATTAAAGACACTAAGTCTTTCTCTCAGGCACCAAAAGAGCCAGTGGGTTCGGTCNATGCCATGGTGGAGAAAGCCAATCGTCTCATTCTATTGATCTGAAGCTAAGTTAAGTCAGTCAAAGCAATCAATCCTGTTAGTCCACATGCTAAGTGAGAAAGAGGGCAGAGTCAATCAGTCAGGGAATCACATTGGACAAAAAAAGCTTTTGTCTGTAATGGGTATTTGGCATGCAAGTGTCTCTGGCCTGATCTACCCTACAGCATGCATTAATTCTCCACTTACTAGGAAGAGAAGGTACAATTAAAGGCACTTATCTCTGAAGGAACTCACTGGTTTTATCTTCTGTCTCTATGGCATGTATGCACACTCACACCCAGACGTGTACACACATTAATCAGCTGTGTCAGCTCGAGGAAAAATTTATCATTAGGATGGAAAATTCAGCCCGACAAGTTTTTATTTATATCCTTCCATCAGGGACCTTCACTCTCCTTTGGGAAGTTATGGTCTAGTTTCAGAACTTGGTAAAACTGACAGATACACACAACGGCATGTATATATTTAATACTCTCAAATGGAAAAAAATGTTGTTGCTGTAACAGTTATACATGCTTTGTAGACTCGCTGAGCCATTAAAACAGGGTCAAGAGCCTCTGCTTTGTATACTTATGAGGGAGTTAGACACTGAAGGTCCTGAAGCAATGAACATAGGGTCCCATATGCAAGGACATAAAACAAAATGGCACAGTCTAGGGGAAGTAAGTGTTGGATCATCCTGAAACACACAATGGGATGGGAAGGAAGAGGGTGCTTGGCAGGAGCCACAGCATAGAAGGCCACATATGTCACACTGTGAATTTACACTGAATTCAGTTGGGCCAGCATTGCTTATCACTACTCTATGTCCTGAGAGCTAGAAAACCTTCGCATGTTGAGAAATCTCTTAAAATACTATTAAGCATTTAGATATGAAGTCACAATTAAATCATGTGAAGGTCAACTTAGTACCAAGCACTCAGAGGTATTTTCTTATCTGACATAAAACATACCGAAGTCCTCTGTTGAGCAAGATGTGTGAGAATTAAAATCCAAGCCTGTAGACTGCCGTGCAGAAACAAACCCAAACACACATGGGGGTTTGTGATTATGAAGTTTATAATAAAGTCAACAACTGGGCTGGGGAAATGGCTCAGAGGGTAAAGCACTTGCTGTGCAAGTGTGATGACTTGAATTCAGATCCCCATCATACAGGTAAAAGTTAGCTATGAGCTGGGTGGGGGGGGGCCTGCACTCAGGAGGCAGAGGCAACTGCATCTCTGACCTTGAGGCCAGCCTGGTCTACAGAGCGAGTTCCAGGACAGCCAGGGCTATACAGAGAAACTCTGTCTCAAACAAAAAGCTAGGTGTGACAATTGTGCCTGTATCCCCAGGGCTGGGAGCCAGAGACAAAGGATTTCTGAGGGTTGCCATTTAGCCAGTGCAGGCAGTGGTGAGCTCCAGGTTCAATGAAAGACCCTGTCCCCCAAAATAAGGTGGAGAGCAAATGAAGAAGTCACCCAATGTTGCCTTCTAGACTCCGTAGTTCCAAACATGAGTCTACACACAAATACCTACATATACATACAGAGAGAGCTGGCATTTTACACTAGTAAGGGAATTTGACTATTCAGTAAGAATTATCATTAAATACTCTTATTTATACTATTGAATAATTTTAATATAATATATAGCTATATTTCTATATTATATATAGTAATGTATACTATTGAATAATAGTATAAATAGACTATTCAATAATAATTCAATAAAATCAATTAGTTTGAGGAAAATATAAATTTAGATTGCAGCACCACAACTGCAGTTAGAAAATTGCATACAGCATTTACAAACTACAGTTGGAAGAAATAAAGAGGTAAATTTGTGTGTACATGTGAGGAGAAAAAAGAGGGAGATAATTTTATAATTTTATAATATAAAAGGCCTCCCTGAGAAAGATAGAAATGGAAAGATACCACTTACCTTTGAACTCATAAAATGTGAGCATGCCGTTACAATGGAAGGACCATAGAAACAAAGTCTAAGACAAGAGAGGGAAAAGGAAAGGCATTGCGGCATTTTCAATAATACCTGTACTACACCAAAATCTATTTTAGTTAGATTAAGGAAAATCAAACAACCAGATAGGAGGGGGGGGGCAAATGAACAGGGGAGTCCCAGAAGTTAAAATGATTTGTAAACTTAACAAAATTAAACCATCTCCCTGGTCATCAGAGGACTACAAAGCTTTTCAGTACAGTTTCAGGGGTCTTTAATTGTATAATTGTAGGAAGAATACTTCACGTGAGAGCTGCAGACTTTTAAGCGATGCGATGAGGTGTTGTGAATCACAGGCACAATACTACGTGGTAGATCTCAGCAATTGCTCGTCTTGCACAACTGAAACTTCACGATCATTGAGTAGCAACTCGTTATTTATTGGTTTAATTTCTCAGATCACCCACAGTTCACAAAGACGCATGTAAAGCACAATCAGGGAAGCAAGATACAGGCTTCGTGTACACTTGCAAATGAGCAAACTAACGGAGCCTAGGAACCTAGGAACGTGTCCTTGTCTTCTTTCCTGCTGCTGTAATAAAACACCCTGACAAAAGCAATTTAGGGGAGGAAGGGTTTATTCTGACTCATGGTTGCAGGTCACAGTCTGTCACTACGAGAAGTCACAGTGTCAGAGTCGTCAGACAGCTGGTCACACGGCATCAGAGACAGCACAGAACACAGGCACGCTGGAGCTCAGCTTACCGTCTCTCCACTTCACACCCTCAGAGAATCCCTTGCCTAGGGAATGGCCCCACCCACAGTGGGTGTGTCTTCCTACCTCAACACAACCAATATAATCCCCCCACAACACACAGGCATACTCTCAGGCCCTTCTCTCAGGTGATCCGAGATTCTGTCAGGTTGATAGTTAACATTAACTACCAGAGAAGGAAATCTGAGGTGAAAATCATAGTGGCCTTAGCAGGCATGGGTTTTTCATAACCAGCTGGTGAGGTTCTGTCAGCAGAGATTTTCCAGCACACACCAGCTGAATATCAACCCACATGTGTTTTTTGACACGGCACCTCATTTCTAAGAACTTATCCCAAAGAAATGCTTGTTTAAGTGCAAAAATACATAGATACAATGGTGTTCATTTTCAAATTGTTTCAAAAAACTAAAGAAAGAAAAAAAACGAAGTCAATCTCACTTATCACCAAAACGGAAGGTAAAGTAAATGATGGCATATCCATACCATGGAATTAGTTAAGTGTTTAAAAAATGAACAAGGTGAACCTAAAGAGACCAATATAGAAAATTGTAGGTTATAAGGTTTGTTTTTTTAAAAAAACAAGTTGCAAACNACCGAACAATTTGTGTGTTTAATTTCATATATTTTTTAGTACCCATATTGTGGTATCTAATTCCGTATGTTAACCTGACTGCATCATGGAATGTGCAGATAAAGATGAAGATGATTTCTGAGTGTTACCATGCAAGAGTTTCTGAAGAGATGAACTTAGAGATTACAGATGGAGAGAAGATGATTGTCCCTGGGAGCGAACTGATAGCTCAGTCAATAAAGTACTTCTTTTCCAGGCCTGTGGATCTGAATTCAATGCCCAGAACCCACATTAAAAGTCAGGCATGGTAGAGCGCTGCGCTTAGAAGTCCAGCACCGCAGAGGAATAGAAATGTGAGTTCCTGCGGTTCACTGGCACCCAGCATAGTCTGCATGGTGAGCTCAAGGCTAGTGAGAGACCCTGGCTTATAAAACAAGATTGACAGGTAGATGCCCATGTGCTCAGGATATTCTGAAGCCACCCTCTGTCCTCTACATCCTCTGTACACATATACATATACACACAGGT
>LZPO01087649.1:26486-67606 GCA_001675575.1 Neotoma lepida | reverse complement strand
GGGGGAGACTCTTACTGGATAGCCTAGGCTGGCACTGAACTGATAGCAACCCTGTGGTCTCAACTTCCAGATCACTGGGATTACTGGCAGGTACTTCTACCATTCCCAGGTAAGAATATATTCTATCAGATTCTTATTTAATTGTGTTAATATAACAGCTTGCCATAACAGATGGTAATGGCACAATTTTCAACCAAGTTAAATGTAGACTTGGTTTCAAAGTAGCAAAAGGAGTTATAAGAATGGATGTTACAAGTGATGGAAGGGAGTGACAAGGTTTGGAGAACACAGTTCATGGCTGGCTATTTAAGGCCACTTAATCTGAAATTCAGAGTAAGCTGAACTCTGTGTCTAATCTAAATTCTCATACACTTAGAAAACTGTAAGTTAAGCCGGGAAAACAAAATAAAAAGTTAAAAAATGGCAAAAAAAAGATTATAAAGAAGTGAAGAACTTTAGCAATGTACTTTATACAGAAGGAATTAGAATAATTTCAAGTCCAACCCACCAAGTCCTTGCTCTGTCCCTTTTTCTTCATTCAATTCATCTTAAGCATCACTGCTATGATCATTGGCCCACAGCGCTTTTTCAAAGCTTACCTACTGCACTGACAGTCCAAATCACAGACTCAAGCTTCCCAGGGGCCCAAGCAGCCTTTCTTAGGGCATTGACTTCATTGAGGAACATCTCTGGTACATCATCCCTGTGTTCCCACCCAGCAGGTCTTGTTCATCATGCATGTTCTGAGCTCTCACCCGAGCACCTTCTTTGCCCTGCCTTTGTTTGAATTGCTGCTCTTGATACAAAGACATTTTCCTTGTTCTCATTTTTTCTTAAGACCCAAGCCAAGATGACCAACCAAGAGAAGAAGTCCTACTGGGTGTCAGTGACCACACTTTCATTATCTGTTACTTTTTCAGTGTCCACCTATTCTCTACCAGCCTGCAAATGCCTCAAGGGCAACAGCTCCATTCTTCACCTGCTTAAGAGTCTTATCCATCCACTTGGCAGAGGAGCTGCACAACAAACATCACACACACTTTCAGAGCTCAGAAAGGAGGCTCTTAATAAATCTTCTGCACTTAGCTGATGGTCCCCCTGAAATCAAGGAGGGAAGAAATCCCTAAGTACAGAGACATATTCTAAGCAATTAAACACTATCATTGTGCAAAAAGCTCTCACAATTGAAGTGTTTTTGTAATTGTTCTTTAACATCTAAAATGTAAATACAATTGTGTTACTTTCAGATAAAGTCTAAAAAAACCAACCTAAAAGGTTTGACAATTTTTGTTTTGTTTTGAACTGTTAACATATGCCTGTAAAGCCACAAAATACACAAAAGTATGTAACTGCATTATTTCAACACAGTAAACCATTAACAAAAGAGCTGGAGAGATGGCTCCGTGATTAAGAGCATTGCCTGCTCTTCCAGAAGATCTGGGTTCAAGCCCAGCACCCACACGGAGGCTCACAACTGCCTTTTTAATTCCTGTTTCAGGATACTCCTGACACCTTCTTCTAGCCTCTATGGGCACTTCACATACATGGTGCAGAAATACATTCAGGGAAAACACTCAAACACATAAAATAATAAAATAAAACTTAAAAATTAATATAGTGCTAGCAAAATGGCTCAGCAGATAAATGCACCTGCTGTTAAGCCCAATGTCCTGAGTTCAAGCACTGGGGACCCATATGGTAGGAGATAATTGGTTTCTGTAAGCTGTCTTATGACCTCCACACATGTGCTTTGGTGAACACACAGTCACCTTCAAGTACACATACACATATGCACATCAAATAAAAATTTTAAATGTAATCAATAAAAAAAAAATTAGGGCTGGAGAGATGGGTCAGCAGTTAAGAAAGCATGTTGCTCTTGCAGAAGAACCAGGGTTTGCTTCCCAGCAACCATATGGCAGCTCAGAACCATCTGTAACTCCAGTTCTTGGGGATCCAACACCCTTTCTGACCTGTTTGGACACCAGGCATGCATATGATATACATATATACATGCAGGCAAAACATTCATACATATAAAATATAAAGCAAAACAAAAAAAACTAACAAGATTCAAATGAGGCCAATTGTTGTAATAATAAAAATTTTAATGATTTATCTATTAAAGCAAAACCCTTGAATTTTCTCCCCCTTTTTAAGGAAGGAGCGAGATTTTAATGAAATACTAGGATGGAAGGGAGATCCTATATATGTCCTACCTTGAAAAANACTAACAAAACAGTTCCCAGGAGCACCATGCACAATGCCATAGCAGGAAACCAGAAACAAGCAACTGGTCCTAGTGATAACAGCGCCAACTGTTCTGAGGCAACAAGAGGAAGGAAACCTATCTCCTGACTGAAGGCCTCCCTGGACTAGTCTGGGGCCTTTAGATCATGCTTGCTGGCTGGCATATAAATAGAACCTGAGTTGGAAAATTTCCTAACAGCCCCCTTTGATGAACAAAACACCCCAAAACATCTATTATAAATGCACATGCAGGACTAGGGAATGTATGTCAGAGGCAGTATACTTCCTTAGCATTCATAAGACCCTGGAATAAATCCTCAGTATCACCACAAATCAAAAAAGGCACATGTAGCAGATATGCAAATCTGCAGGCCATAAAATCACTGTGAACTCTGTTTAACCTGCACCTGCACTCTGCATTGGATAAACAATCCCGTGTACAGAGGACAGAGACTGTCTTCTGAGCAGCATAGCCTGGATTCTGGCACAGCAGAGCATCTGCAAGGACACACACCTGCAGTAATGAACTCAGAAAGCAGGTAAATCCCTATCTGCCCCGCTCCAGTCCTACTTCAAAGTGAACCCCTTGAATACATAATCTACAAGAAGCCATGACTGTGGAGCGAGTTGAGGTTATGGCCACAGCTTCCTCTGAAAGTGGGCAAAGAAATGGAATTATTTCTTTGAAAATGAGATCTAGGAGCCAATGTGAATTAACAATAGTGCCCAAACCAAAAAGAGGTAAAAGGCCTGCACTCTTACAGACACAGGACTCCATGCAAAATGTTCAGAAAGTATTCACTGAAAATGGCACCCTTCAAAACTGCTTCAATGGGCAGGAAACCACATCATGAACCTAGTAATCCATTATTCTCCATCTCTACAAAATATAGCAGGGGAAGTGGCCTGGAACTGCTGTCAGAGAGAAATAGGAAGGAGGACAAATGGAGCTCCCCCTGTTCCTGTGCACCAGAGGAGGCTGTTTTAGGATGTTCGATAGCTTTAGCTAAGGGTTTAGCATACTCCGTTAACTATAGGAGGAAACCGAGACACAACGTTTTGAATGACTCAGCAGAAAATATACTGCTAGCAAAGACACATCTGAGCAAAGACTCACTTTTCTTGGAACCTCAAAGAGCCTCAAAGCCCTGCTCACATCCTACACTGTTGAAGGAAAACAGATACTGATCAGCTTGCTAAAACAAGAGAAAAACAGGAACACAACTGTCCATCTCCAGTTAGTTTATGATTTTAAAGATCAAATCAGTGGAAGGGAGGGACAAGAAAAAAGTATAGGACTAAGAAGCTGGCTCAGTCAGTCCTCAATTCAATCTCTAGCACCTACATAAAAAACTGAGTCTGGTGGCATGTCCTTGCAATCCTAGTGATGGGGAGGCAGAAACAGGCCGACTCTGGGTTTTGCTGGCCAGCCTGCCTTGCTTAATTAGTAAGTCCCAGGACAAATCAAAGATCTTATCTCAAAAAAATGAGGTGAATGGCACCCAAGAACCGACACCTGAGGTTGTCCTCTGGTGCCCACATTCAATGTCCACATGTGTTCTACCTACTACATACATATTTAAAAGAACAAATTATAAATGAAAATCTTAAAGCAGCAAGCTAACATAGGTGTCAGTAAACTTCAGTCTATGCCCTATTTTTGTATAATCTGTAAGGAGCTAGAACTCCCACCCCCACCACAGAAGACATTGGATGAGGGCCTTGTTATATGCTAGGCAGACCACTCAGCTTTCCCCTTTGCTTTTTGAGAAAGAGCCTTACTTAATTGCTCAGGCTGGCCTTAGAGTCATTATGTAGCCCAGGCAAGGTGTGAACTTACTAATTCTCCTGCTGCAGCCTCCTAAGGAGTTGGGATCACAGGTCTACACCACTGGACATATTTAGCTTTGCATTTTAAAGAATATTCAAAGACGAGGGTGATGTACTACAAAAACCCTTTGTGGCCCAAATAATCACGTTGTCCTTTATAGTGAAAGTCTCTCATTTTAGGTTTAAAACACTTTTATATTATTATTAGTACCACAATCTGTTTGTCAGAGCTTACTTTCAAGTCAACTTCAACTTAGCAAATAAAATTCACTGGTTACAAACAAGGTGTCATATCAGGTACCACTTCACACCTCTCTATTAAGCCAGCTGATGCTCCAGAGTGACACACATTTTTAAGTGCTGTTGCCGTAACTAACCACAGGCAGAGGGGAACCATTCCCCGTCCATCTGGCTACCCCACCTGTCAGAGCCTAGGGTAGCACCTATACATTAAGAGGGTTAGCAAAAGCTGGATGCTCAAGGCTGGATTTCCTAACTGGTTGCACTCTCTCTGAAGGGCATTCATGTTCCATTACCTCTCCTTCCCAAACACTCTCAGGAAGGAGAGGGAAGTGGATTCAAGGTGAACAGAAGGTAACATGTAATAGCCATAAATACTAGGACAAAATTTCAACATATACAAACATCAGATCCTTAGTTATTAAGTTATAAGCCAGAATGCTATTACTGACATAGACTAGAACCAACCATCATAACAGGCACAGCAAAGATAAAACACAAAAGTAGCTTAATATCAGTGCATGAAGCTAGGTATGAGTGAGTGGGTTGTTTGTGATAATTTCTCTAAGTAATAATGCTTTCTAAGAAGCAATGAAGGGTCTGTGAGGTGGCTCAGCAGGTAAGAGCACTTGCTGCCAAGTCTGATGATCTGAGTTTGATCTCGGAAACCTGCATTAAGAACCAATTCCTGAGCCTTGGGGTGGTGGCACATGACTTTAATACCAGCACTCAGGAGACAGAGGCAGGAGGATCTCTGTAAGTTTGAGGCCAGCCTGGTCTACAAAGCAAGTTCCAGGACAGGCTCCACAAAAGAGAAACCCTGTCTTGAAAAAACAAAAAAGAAAAAAAGAACCAATTCCTCCAAGTTGTGTTTTCACCTCTGGCATGTACACACACACACACACACATGAAATGTAAAAAAACAAAACTCTCTAAATCAACTTATCATGTGACACACAAATATACTGGTGAAATTAGGATTCTCTATAGCTAGGGCTGGTGATGTAGCTCACTTGGTACCGTGCTTGCCAACCATACTTGAAGCCATAGGTTTGCATCTCAGTACCACTTGAACTTGAAGATCACAAGTTCAAGGTGGTCATCTTTGGTTACATGGGAAGTTCAAAGTCAGCTTGGCAACTGTGTGTGAAGCCAGCTTCAGTCATCATAGAGTGAGACGGACTCAAAGAAACCAACAACAAATGAACGTAACAAATTGACAGANTGGCCTCTGTCTCAATGAACATTACAAATTAGTCACCTAAATCTCACTTGGCCAGTGACCACACCTTACTGTAGAAACCATCAGGGTTGAAAGGACACTGGTCTATTTCAATTTCAATGTCAAACTCCAAAATGCAATTATAATAGGGACTTCATGTGTGTTTGGGGGAAAGGGGATAAGGATTGTCTACTACATTGGGATCTCACAAATAACTAATGACTGTGAAAAGATTAAAGAACAAAATGTAAAATAATGATGAGATGCACATCCTGACGTAATGTAATTTAAAATAATATACCAGTGTATCAAGTCAAAATTTTACTTCTCAGATTATTTTTCATTTAGGAAGTAATTTAATGAACCACAAGCTTTAACCCAATTCATAGCTCCATATGTAGGTAACCAACTACTCTACTGCCTAGAGTTTATGTCGATCAACAGCCTCTCACTAACAAAGGCCTCATTTCAATTTTACATCTACGGTTAATCAGCCAATGAGTGTATTGGTTACTTTTCTGTTGCCTGACCAAAAGTGACTTATGAAGAAAGAGTTTATTTTTATCATGGCTCTGAGGAAGAGTCTATAATGGTGTTGAAGGAATAGCAGCAGAGAGCTGGGCAGGAAGCTGAGAGATCACATCTCAACTCCATCCAGAAAGCAGAGGGAATTTCAGGTGAAACCACGCTAACAACTCAAAGCCTATCCTCAGTGACTACTTCCTCCAGCAAGCCTCTACCTCTTGAAGGTTCTACAACAGTCATGTGTCGCATCTCGCCACCCCCCACCACCAACTAGTGCCACTAACCAGGGACCAAGAGATCAACTATGTGAGCCCATGGAGGACATTCTCATTCAAACAACCACAAGTAACTACTTATTGAGGAAACAGTATGAGACACTGGGAAGGGCATTTAAATGTTTTTAGAGTTCTTTCCCAGGCTGGTAGGATAGCTCAGCAGGTAGAGT
This sequence comes from Neotoma lepida, assembly GCA_001675575.1. Taxonomy (NCBI): domain Eukaryota; kingdom Metazoa; phylum Chordata; class Mammalia; order Rodentia; family Cricetidae; genus Neotoma; species Neotoma lepida. Next base: position 61,094 of record LZPO01087649.1, on the reverse strand, counting down.
CACTTGCTGCCAAGGCTAACAATCTGAGTTTGATACCCAGAAGCCACACTGTGGGAAGCAGAAGACCAACTCCTGTGAGCTGTCCTTTGACCTCCACAAGCTTGCCAAGGCATGCCCATGCCTACACATGTACATAAATGAATAAAATACAAGTTTTAAAATATCTGGAGAGTTCTTTCCCTAAAAACTAAGCAGTGATGTTCAATACCTTAAGAATCTAGAGCACTAGCCAGTTCACACCGTCAACTACTGTTAGTCACTTTCAGAGACTGGAGACAGAAGTTATCACAGCACAGCATCAAACATTGAAACCTTCCTCCTAATTTCCTTTGTGGCTTTCCTCAACCTCAACCCTATCAGAAATGGGAACGAAAGTTCTTTCCAAGCCAAACACCACAGTTCTGCTGGCAGACCCACAAGTATACAATGTGCACAGCCTTGTTTTAAAGGGGGAGGAGAAGCTGGGGATGGAAATGACCTGATTCAACCACGTGTTANATCTGTGGGATGGCAGGACAGTTAATAGTTTCTGTAAGTGGGTTTTGTATTTTAATTCAAACCAAATTTTCATTCCTAAGGACATAACCAAAGCTTTAAATCTACTTCCATAGAAGATGTTGCATAAGACACAAGTAGGCCCATGCTGAATCTACTTTTGAACTACTGATCTATCCAAATTTAATTTTTTAATGATAAAAATAAAGCTTTGAATGGAAATAGATGAAGACAGAAATTAGCTTTTCTGTTTTCTTTGTTCTGGACACTTACACCTGTCATTAAACATCAATGCAAATCTGTCCACACCAACATGCCCACTCCATCCATTTCACCTCATGCAAGGTGTGGGGACCTGGCTGTTTGCAGTCCTGCCAGTATAGAGGTGGGGTGGGACAGAGTAAACCAGCCTGCTTACAGAGAAAGTGCTGCTAGTTACCTCTTGCTCTACCAATTTGTTCTTCAATGGCATTTCATTGCTTAATGAATACCTAAGCCATTTCTCCTCAACAGCCACTATAAAGATAATAATCTACAATCAGTGTGGGAAAGGCTGGAGGTTCAAACATGTTCTATAGGCATTACAGACAGGAGAGATGCCACTTACATGAGAATTAAACTATAACCCTACTCTTTACATGTGAAAGATGAATCCTGTCACTTTAGCGAACACATGGAGCAACTGGCACACTTGTGTGTGGCTGGTAAAAGGATAAAATATGTATGTACCTCCTCACCTATAGACATCCACTCTCTATAAAAACTTATGTCAGAACAAAGATATATAGGATGACACATACAGATTTTTAAAATATTTATACCTAAGAACAGTGAAAGCAAAAGAAAGGACTAGAAACAACAAAGGTCAAGTAAAATCAAAATATGGTAGATTCACAAAAGGCATGTACACATTAAAAATAAGGAAACCCAGGAAGGCGACTGCACATTACTGAATGTAGAGAATCTAAAGAACATATATAAAAGCATACATAGTGTACTGTATAATGAATTTTAAATATAAGTTATGCATATAAAGGTACAGAAGTATGTTTTCTAAAGTATTAGTCATAATTATCTTAAAGGAGCAGAAGCAAAGATGGAATCATTTCCTTCCATCTGCAGATTTCTGTATTACTGGCTAACTTCTTGTTTTAAAACAAGTACATACCAATTTTGAAAATTTAGAAGCCATTTCCATTTGAATGGGAAATACCATACCATTGTTACCTGACAGAACTCAGACCTGCCAAAGGGCTGAGACCCATGATAGCAAGATTTAGTTTAAAAAAAAAAAATAAGAAATATATATTTGCTGGCACAAGTCGTTGATGCCAGCACTCGGGAGGCAGAGGCAGGCGGATCTCTTGAGTTTTGAGGCCAGCCTGGTCTACAGTGTGAATTCCAGGACAGCCAGGGCTACACAGAGAAACCCTGCCTCGAAAAACCAAAACAAACAAACAAACAAACAAATATTTGCATAGGCATCTGTTGGAATCCTGGAACCAACAACTTAAGAAAGCTAGTTTTGCAACTTTCTGCCATCATGTACTTTAAACAAACATGAAATAATTTACCAATGTATTTGCTTAAAGGCATTACCAATATAGAATGAAGTCTCTGAACAAGTCAAGATTACATAGAACCAAACTCTCAAGTGGGTTTCCCCTTTACCATGGCTTTCAGAGTCACCCTGTTCTTGGTTGGCCCTTATCATTTTAGGGACCCCCATCCCCACTCCAACATGAAATCACAAAGCAGCATATCTGCATTCAGGGAAGACACAGGGAAGGTTCTTCAATAGGATTTGGAGGCAAGCAGTGATTAATTTATAAAACATATAGCTTGAAGCAATTAGCAGCAGCAACAAAAAAACATTTACTTGAGCGTCTTTTATCTTAAGGCTATTCCTATGGACAAATGCTCAGGATTAATCAAGTTTAATGAGACCAGCAGCAACTGGTAATTAGTTTGTGAAGAGGAAGCAGTAATAAAAGGGGAAAAGGACTTTACTTAGGCCTGGGACAGTTGTTCTTTAACTGTGGGCTGTCCCTGAGCCACAAAGTGGTCACAGGGCAAATTAAAGGTTAAAAACCAGACAAACACATACAAAACTCAAGCGAACAACCACAATTTCCCAAAGCAAGGAAATCAAAGCATGAAAGCTCTGCAATACTGGCTTGCCAGTCTAGAAGAAGAAACCAATTAGCACTAAGGCCACCCAGTCCTAGCCAAGACTCCCTAAAAAGCAGCAACAAAAGATGCTCATGTCTGGACAAGCAGGACAGCCAACAGGGTCAGTGTCAACAACATAAACCTCTATGAAGCCAGTCTCTCCCCACAGCACTAACAATATTGAAGGGCTAAGGAGGAAGATAAGCAGTTATAACTAGTAAATTTCCCATCCAGATAAAAACAAAACAAAAAAACAAAACAACAATAAAAAACCAGTAACAACAAAAACCAACAGTGGATAAACCATGATCGGTGGTGCATGTTTATAATCCCAGCTGCTAGGGAGGCTGAGGTAAAGGAATGCCAAGATCAAGTCCTGCCTGGGCTTCAACAAAGTCAGCATGCCTTAGTGGCAGAATTCTTGCTTGGCATGTACAGTTGTAACAGAGTAACACACACACACACACACACACACACACACACAGGAGAAAGGAGGGGAAACAAGAGGAAGGAAAAATGAGAATACTGGGATTATAATGCCATTACACACATTTGCACGCACCCTTCCACACACACACAAATAAGCAGCTGTGCAACACCACTGATCTCAAATCTCAAGGCTTGAGCTTAAAATTGTTTTCCCAGCCACGAGGATCAATATGCTCCTCATGTACTACAAGGAGCTAGGTGGAGCATACAACTGAAAGGTAACTGTCAACGTGGGCAAGAAGCCTCTCAATGTTGCTGGTTTGCACNGTTTCAAATACTGTTTAGTTCTACATGTAGTTAGTTCTACCTTTAATCTCTACCACTTCATGCCAGCAAGCAAAGAAATCTTACAAAACAAAGGCACCCTGAGTAACCTTCAAGAGGAGTTTTTCTCCAGAGAAACACCACTTATGTGCCAGCCACCACTTATGACAATCTAGGTTTCTCTCTAATCACAGTGGAAGCTTCCTTCCCTAGGGAGCCCAAGGCTAACAAAAGCAGCCCAGAAACCCTTCACCTCCAGCTTTAATGTGAATGAGTAAATGAAGGAGGTTAATTATTTACACAACAAAGGCATGTAGGCTGGTCCTGACAACAAAAAGAGCAGTTCTCAGATGTTGCTTCTGCCCTCAAGAGGAGAAAGGAATGGCCTTTAGAAGAGAGATTAGGTTTTAGAACCCTTTTCCAAGGTCAATATAGCTACTGCTCTAGGCTATTTACTTGCACAGTCACACTGTACTTTCTAGAAAAGCCTGAGAAACAATAGAGTCATTTCAATTTAGATGCACTAGCTAAAACCAGTCCCCAAATTCTCATCAATTCTCTCAGACCTACCTTACCAAGATCAGGAGTTTCCGAAACTCATAAAAGTTCTTTTCAGAAGCAGCTTCGCCTGAGAACTAGTGCTGCTCTCCTGTGATGTGCCCCATGCAGCCATTAACTTCAGCTAAGTGAACATCCTAGGATGCTGAACGTGCTAATGCAACTATAGAGGGAAGCCCTGCTACTTGGGTACTCAGGCCCGACTAGGGGTCATATCCACAGAATCAATCTGAAGAAAATGGCAGGATACAGCCCAATACACCATTTCTTCCCTTTGAATGACATAGCTACACAGACTACAAGACAAATGTAAATTGTTCCAACTCACTTTCACCTGTTATAGCTCCTTCTACATTTTAAATACACTGCAGCTTAAAGTAAAGGGAAGATCCCAAGGCCTATATTAACCCACAACCAACTTTATGCTTATGGGAGAACAAAGGAGGAAATAGAATACACATGTTCACAGAAAAAGGTTTCTCTGAAGACAGTTCTTAGGGAAAAGTACATCAGCAGTGACTCAATATCTTTCAGACCTTCCCAAGAAAGAGTCACATTTCCTCTAAGACAGAGAAGCCAGAGAACAGGGCCCATCAATTTTATAATGAGTCTGGTGATTCTGGACTGAGCATAATTATCACATACACACAGAAAAAGTCACCAGGAGAAACTGGCTCAGATCAAATTAAATCATAAATGTGAATAAAAACCTTGCTTCTCTGGTGCCAGATTTACAACATAATGACTAGCAAGTAAAACCAAGTTTGTGGTTTTAAGATCTTAACAAGCACGGATAAATCTCTTTAAAAACTGTTTTTACATGATTGGAGAAATTTAAAAAGTGGCCTGAAAAATATAAATGGGAGCTGNAAATCTTTACTTTACTAGGAGGCAGCCAAAGCCAAAGTAGGGTTTGCCTACTGTATTCACACGTGGACAAGTGTCCAGTTGGGCCTGAACTTAACAATGAATGGCAGAGCAAGTGAAAATGTTTAAAGTCAAGAAATTCAACAGCCAGGGGTGGTTGATTAAAGGCACACACCATTAATCCCAGCACTCAGGAGGCAGAGGCAGGCGGATCTCTGAGTTCGAGGCTAGGCTGGTCTACACAGAGAAACCCTGTCTCAAAAACCAAAACAAACGAACAAAAGGAAGTCTGGAAGCAGACTGTCTGGGTTGAAATTCTGACTACACTTTACTAGCAGAGCATTTCTGGCCAACATGCCCTTTGTGCCTCACTCTGTTCATCTTCATGATGGAAATAATACCTCCCTAGGATTTGGTAAGGAACATAGGAATCAAAGCTGCAAAACCTCAGAACTGTGCCTGCACAAGGTGAATATCTGCAAGTCTGGTCTGGCTGCTTTGGATTGAATACTAAACTCACCAGGTACCAGACTGAGCTAAGGCTCTCACGATGCACTCCTGTCCCAGTGTACCTTCCCATTTTCCTTCCTGGGGCCTTTGCAGCCCATTATTTCCCTACAGGACTGACTCTGTGATCTTAGAGAACAGGAAGTAGAAATAGAAATTATTTAAATTTGGGTTGTTGGGTTGTTCTGGGGGTGGCAGTGGTACTTTTTCTTTTTCAGTTGTTTTTCTCGTAAAGCAGTGGGCATCTATCAGAACCTTGGGGGAGCACTCTGACAAATCAAAGTGCCCAGGTATAGCTATGCATTTATTTACAGAAGCCTTTAGATATGTATCAGGAAACCTATAGCCCTTGCTAACCTGCAAGAAAACTGAAATACCAGCCACTTGTCTACTGCCACCTGCCAATGTTGGCTGCTAAGCAGCAGATTCTCTGGGTTGGTGCCAGCATTAACGTATAGGCAGTTAGCAAAATGGAGGTAAAAATCCCAAATAATAGTCATGAATAATTGAAATGGGGAGAAAAAACTATCATATACTAGGTAAACTCCCCCACTATGTTACATTTTTTTCTGACCCCCTCTGTTCATAACCTGTACCCCATGCACCTACCATCACATAAGCCTGTTGTGTTTTTGACAATTCTTCCAAAATTACTCTTTTACATCTCATAACCCAGGAGGCAATATAGCTTGCACATCTTGAAACATCTGCCATTTCTACCTAGTCTTCTCTTTTAGAATGTAATTTCAGGTAATGATTCAGGTAATTGATATATCCATGTTTCCTGTACATGTATACCTGTAACATGCTTGCTCATCATGACGTCTGCTCTCTTCTTGTACATCATGCTGTTCCAACAGCCTGTCTGCAATGGGCAACAACTAGAGCACATTATAAGCAACTGGCTTTGAAATTTTATCAGTCAGGTTTCAAAAGATGTTTGAGATATCACAACTAAGTCATCAAAACAGTAGGAACAACGAAGCACTAAGTAGAGCCAACAGCCTTCTTCTGAGGTCTACATCCGCCCTAACACCAACACTCTAGCTTTACTTGAGCCAAGCTGAGGCAGTATCAGAAAAAGGAAGATCCGGCAGACACAGTGATTAAGCAGAGAGAGACCTTCTCCCTAACTCTGTTGTCATAACTAAACTACTAAATGTGGGCACTATTCCCTAGTATCCACCCATGCATGTTTGTCTTATACTACAGGTTAATTTTTATCTTAGGAGAAAGCAAGAAAAACAAGGTTCTCTGTTAGAACACAGCTTCCTTAATATATGTAAACAAATTTTCCCTCTCCTTTGGTTCAGGGGATTGCAGACTGATTCAAATGAGTCCCTGAACAAGATACACTCTGAAATGGAACAGCCTGGCTGTCATTGAGTCACTGTAGATATTTCACCCAACAGCTCAAATTCAAAGCCTTCACATTGCTCCCAGTGAGTCTATAAATCTGTCACTATGTTCAGAAGGATCCTGACTCAGAAAATCTCAGTGTCACCTAAAATGTGGCTAGCTACATACTCCATCCTCCAAATACCTTGCTTGCCTCCATGAAGACTATTAACATGTAAGAATGTCAGCAATGCCCTTCAAGGTATATAGAGGCATTACTTCTTGCTCTTACAAAGTCAATAATAAGCAAATTAGCTGAGTGCACTGTTTTTATCAAAGGATTTAGTCATTAGCAACAACAGCTTTATGAAAATAGGCTTTTAAGGCTAGGGAAGATAGCTCAGTCAATAAACCACTTGCTTTGAAAGCTTGGACCCGTTTAATCCCTAGAACCTATGTTTAAAACAACAACAAATCAAATAAGCAAACAACTCAGTAGTGTGTGCTTGTGATCCCAGCACTGAGGGAGGGTTGAGACAGGTAGATCTTTGGTGGTTGTTGACTAGCCAACCCAGCCTAATTAGGAAGCACCTGGCCAGTGAGACCCTGTCTCAAAAAAGCAAACTAGGCCTGGCATAGTGGTGCATGGTTTTAATCCCAGCACTGAGGAGGCAGAGGCAGGTGGGTCTCTCTGAGTTCAAGGCCAGCCTGGTCTATAGAGCGAGTTTCAGGACAGCCAGACAGCCTGTCTCAAAACAAACAACAAAATACTGAGCTGGTCATGGTAGCTCATGCCTATTACCCTAGCACTTGAGACACTGAGGCAGGAGAATGACTGGGCTATATAACAAGATCCCAGGTTGGGGGCAGGGGGCGCCACAAAATTTTTAAAACACCACATGATGGACTCCTAAGGAATAATTTCTGTCCTCTAAATGCACACATATCTAATCATGTGTGTGCCTGCATATATTGAACATTTATACATGTACACACACACACACACACAGACACAAAGAAAAAATAGGCTTCTAGTTCAAAGAAACGTTAAAAACAGTTTTGTCTTGCTATAGTTTCACCTACTGCTAGTTACCTATTTGTTTTATTATTTGCCAGGTATTTCTTTTCTCTAGAGACATTTCACTTTACAAGTCTCAGGTTTCTCAATCCACAGGACAGATATACCACCTATCTCATAGGGTGTCTGAAAGGGCAAGTGTGTGTGTGTGTGTGTGTGTGTGTGTGTGCACCTGGCTTACACCCAGCTCATGCTGGAAAGCACCCCATGCCTTTTTCTTAAACGCACATTCAATGAGGAAGGAGCAGCTTGTGGTTTAACTTTGATAACACAAGTGTAGAATGTGGTGGCAAGGGTGTAGCTTCCAATTCTAAACCGGATGGTACTAGTCATGCTTCTCATAGTAGCATTGGTTTACCATGTGAGTATTATCCATCTTAGTACGTAGGGTGGGTAAAAACCAACTGCTTGACAGCAAATGGTAGCTTTCTGACCCTGGGCCAAAAGAGCTGAGCTCCAGAGGAAGGAAGGAAAACACATCTTATACTAGCACTCAATGAGTTCGATAGCCTGGTTGAGGGGCGGAGGGGCAGGGAGAGAGGGAGAGAAAGAGATAAACAGAGACAGAGAAACAGAGACAGAGAGACAGAGAAACAGAGAGACAGAGACAGAGAGAATTGTAGGAAGTGCTGCTAGACAACTTCCAAATGGTGGCCACACCCAGCCACACCTAGGTCCTCTCAAGAAGATAAGTATCTCAGAAAGGAGTGTGTGGAGTAATGTTTAAAGCTACTATGGCTTTGTGAACAGCCAGGTGTGGATGCCAGCTCTACCACTAGCAGTTGCATGACGGACAGTGGGCAAGTTATTTCATTCCTCCAAGCTGGCCTTCCTCATATCTAAACAGATAATTTCTGTTCTTATCTCTAGAATTCTTCAGGTGAAAGAAGAATGTATACAAGAATGCCAGGTGTGATGGCACTGTGAGGCTGAGGCAGGAGGACCATGAGTTCCAGACTACTGCAGGCAACAAAGCAATACCTGTCTCAAGAAACCAACATAGATAAATACCAGAATTGACTATGTCTGGTACATAAAGCACTCAGCAAATGTTAGCTACTGCCAACAGAACACTGCCTTTTCCACCAGCAGGAACCTGAGCGATTGTGTAAACACAGAAACAGACTTGGCATTTGTCTTCCCCACATAAAATTTTCTTATATTTAATTATGAATGTGTCTTTTCACAGAGGGTTCACACAAAATGAATGTAGCTGATTCTCACAGCAACCTAGGTGAGATGCCCTCCACTCTGCAAGTGTGTAAAGCTCACCTTCCCTACCGAATGAGTACCTATTCAAATTTCAACAAAACTCCTATCTTGTTCTTAACTTGTTGGTGAGCTTCTTGAAGGTGGAAACGGTATCTCTGTGAGTCCAGCTGCTTAGTGGAGCTGTAGACAGAAGCCCTTCTATAAGGAGAATATTGATTAGAGGTTGAATTATGCCAAAAATCATTATTTTAATAACCAGGGCTCCAAGAATAGTTTTGTTTTCTTTTTAATGCAAGGAATCTAGACAAGTTATACTGCAAATTCCTACTAGAAGAGAAAAAACATAAGATCACACATCAACTTCTGAATTACCAAGACACCAGTGTTTGACTTCCTCAGACCCTGAGCAGACATCAGGGCTGCTCCTTATCATAAAGAAAGGAGCTGGATAAAGGCCTTAATTCAGAAGCTCACGGGAAAACAAGGGAAGAAAGGCCTGGTGACAACAGAAGGTAAAAAGGGTCCCCATGGGATTGGGGTATGTGTGTGTGTGCGCGCGTGTTGGGGGGGAGGGGAGGCTAAATGAGGTTCACATTAGCTCCTTCAACCTCTATTCCATCTGGGACTTAGGCATAGAAGACCACAACACTAGACTCTCATCTTCAATTTTATCCCATCTCCCCAAGAAAAGTTGAATGAATTCACCACCTCAGTAAAGACTCAGTATTATGCATGGTTCTGTGACCAAGAAGCCCCAGTCAAATAGGCCATAGTCTGGTCCACTGATAAATGACTTTTAAAAATGGTTTCCTGTGTTTCAAATGAAAAACAATATACTTTTGAAATCATCTATTTGCAGAGGAAAAAATACGACTATTTAAAAAAAATGGAGTGAAGACTGGGAAACACCAAGGACTAGAAAATAGTTCAGGGACAAAATTATTTGAAACAAGGTGAGTGTGCACATTAATGTGTTATTTACATTTCTGAGGCCCTGCCTCTGTTTGATCAGTGTGAGTCACCTGCCTGGCTTCCACACAAGTATTACTCATGCTGTAGGCCCTGAAGCAAAGGCACATGTGCAGCGTAAAAAGCTGGGTTTGCTTTACAGCAACACAACACACAAATGTGAACGGCTACCACACCCAGTTTCACAGGATACATTGTTGAACACTTGTTGCCATGAAGCTAAATTATAAACTTTTTAAAAATTACTTTATTTTAGGTGCATTGGTGTGAGGGTGTCAGATCCTTAGAAACAGTTGTGAGCTGCCATGTGAGTGCTGGGAATTGAACCTGGATCCTCTGGAAGAGCAATCAGTGCTCTTCACTGCTGAGCCATCTCTCCAGCTCCTAAATTGTAAACTTTTTAACCATTACAATCAACAGTAGGAAAGAGTCCATGGGAGACACCTAATGCCTAACTCTAGCCAATCATTTCTACCTATCCAAACTTTTGTATTTATATTTAGGGACTTTCTACACAGCAACATTAAGAAAATTCCACAGCACCTTGCAGTTCTTAAGAATACATTTACAGGCAATACCTAAACAGAGCTTCAAGGTCAGGGACTCACTGGGATCATATNAGCTTTTGTTTAATTAAAAAAGCAAATAAGCTTAGTCCAGACCTTCTTAAGGTTATACTTTGAATACATTACAGACAAAATCATTATCCTAAATGATTCATTCTTTCACTCAACAATTTTGAAGTAGCTGTTGGTGCCATCTGTCTTCTTAGGGGAGGTGAGGCAACCAGGAGGAAAACCAGATTACTTTAAAAAGAACTTCCTATGTATTACTCCACATCCCACTGTGCTGGCTAGTTTTATGGTGACTTAACACAAGCTAGAATAATTGGGAAGAGAGAACCTCAATTGAGAAAATGTCCCCACCAGATTGGCCTTGTGGGAATTGCCACTCCTCATCTGGTGGGTCCTGGGTGCTGCAAGAAAGCAGAATGAGCAAGCCATGGGGAGGCAAGCCAGTTAAGCAGCATCCCTCCATGGCTTCTGTTTCAATTCCTGCCTCTGGGTCCCTGCCCTGACTTCCTTGGTGATGCACTGTGATGTGGAACTGGAAGCTGAAATAAACCCTGTTCCTCCACCAAGATGCTTTTGGTCATGGTGTTATATCACAGCAATGGAAACTCCAAGACAGCCCCTTTATTCATGAAACACATGCCAAGGACAAGAAAGGACTATAGAGACAAAATACCTTTCTAGTGCTCCTCACAGGAGTACAAGAGCTCACTCTCTTGNGCTCTTGCGCGCTCTCTCGCTCTCTCTCTCCCTTTCTCTCTCTCTCTCCCTCCCCCTCACCCCCCTCCACTGTTCTCCAGGGAGTTCACATATCTTTACCTAAACAAAATAACCAATATCCCCAGAACTAAGGGAGAGTCCCTACATGTGGAAGGTTTAGTGCTCTGGTAGACCAGGATGAAGTTATAATAAAATTCAATTTAATCTCTACAAGCATCCCAAGGCTATTCTTTCAAGATGAGGAAAATTAGAATAAGTGAAGTCACCAATGGAACAGGGGACTGAATGTTGACTTTAGTGAATCCACAATTTGCTTGTGCTATCTAGCCTCCTCCTGCTTCTGACTAGATAAAGCCCTGTGCAGTCATCCCCACCACACCACTAAGACCAGGTTCTGACCTATACTCCTTCCATGGCTTCCCTGGCTACCAGCACAGAGTGCACAGTGGGAATTCACCTGCACATCAATTCTTTGCAGATAATACAGAACCTCTTCTCTACCATTCAAGACTGAATTTAACCATCAGGATAAGTAACTCCCTCAATACAGATCAGAGTACTATGTTCAAGCACCAGAAACACATTAAATCCACATCTCAGATATTACACACAGAAGCTAGTGACCTATAGTGACTCATTGGAACTTAACAGTACAAGAGACTATGCATTAGAATAGATGCAAATAAAAACAAAGAAAACCCTTAAAGCAATGGTTCTCAACCTGTGGATCACGACCCTTCTGAGGGGGCTGAACGACCCTTTCATAGGAATCGAGTATCAGATAGCCCGCATATCAGATATTTAGATTACGATTAATAACAGTAGAAACAGCATACATAGTTGTGATGTAGCAACAAAAATAACTTTACGGTTGGGGGTCACCACAACATGAGGAACTGTATTAAAGGGTCATGGCATTAGGAAGGTTGAGAACCACTGCCTTAAAGTTTCTCTTCCTTAAAAAAATAAAACTAATTTTAAGAATGGCGATGCCACATTTCTTTTAACAGATTCTTTGGTCATCTACCATCTTGGCTGTAACACCAACTGTGTGTTGATGTTTCCAAAATAATGTCTACAGTTTGTACAAGGATCTCAGGTTAAACACACATAATGTCCTCAAAACTGGTTTTGTTTGAACNGTATCTAGCTACAATTCACTGTAAATGACCTCAAATAAAGACAAATTCTGTGCACTTTCCATCAGAGAAGAACAGAGCCTTTAGATTGTCTATGGTTTCCTCACATACTTCATGAATGGTGTGCCTTAGTGCTTCTCAAATTCACTTCCCACTTGAATCATTTCACATTAGAAAGGGACAATAAGGCCAGATCTTTCACAAGGCTTTTGTGAAACCAAATACAGAGCAGGCTCTGCCTCCATGCTACTGTGATTACTGTAGGAACGGCGGCAGCAGCAGTGTCAGTGATTCAGTGTCCAAGGAGGACCAACAGCATAAAAGCATTAGTTTGGACACAAAAGTGACCTCTAACAAAGGGGGTTCTGAGAGCTGGGACTGGATGTTCCCTGGTTCTGGCAATAGCTGCTCCAGATGCTTTTCATGAATTTAGGAGGAATCACCATGGTGACCTTCAATCTACAATCAAAAGTCAGCTGGCCCAAGAGGCTCATTAGCCTTATGTTCATTCTAAATAAAAGAGCATGTTTCAGTTGAGTGCATTTCCAGGCAAGCTGAACCAACACTCTTCTACCACACTGAAGGAAACCACACCCAGAAGGGGGTTGCGAGGGTGAGGGGTGGGGGTGGGGATAGGGCTAGAGGTTGAGGCACTGGCTGCCAGGCCTCCTTGATCATTTCACTAACACCTGAAATCATCAGGGCTGCTGTGGGTTACTGAGCACTTACATCAAGGACCATACAACCATTGGTTTCCGCACAGAAGCTCATCTGATTCTTGCAGCAATCTCATTAATACAGTATACATGTTATTCATATCCTACTTAAGGAAACATTCCGAGACTGGTAAACATAGTTCTCAGATTTACAAAAGCAAGCTGAAAATATTTGCCAGGATTCACAGAAATAATCAAGTGAAAAGCTTAAGATATAATATGAAGTAAAATGTAAAAAAAGACAGACTGAATTTATTTGATTATAATGTGTATGTGATAGGAATACTATGGAAAGTTAAATTTTGCTGCACTGCTGAATTTCATTTAACTATTCTTTCATTTTCATTTATTTTGAGAACATAGTAATACTGATAATGTTATACGTTAAACATGATAGGAGAACACAAAGGAGCTGCTAGAAATTTAACTCTGTCCTTTTAATCACCTTCAATCCTGCTTTTGAAAAACCACCAACTGGGCTGACCAGATTACTCAGCACCTGCACAAGTCTAACCATTGCATTTCAATACCCTTAATACAGGAGAAGAGAGTAACTCACTCTGCAAGTTGTCCTATGACCTCCATATGCATAGTATGGTATACACATACATGTACAGACATACACAAAGGGGGGGACGGGGTGGGGGCAAGCTAGCGCAAGAAAAACCACCATCTGAGTCACTTACTTCCTAATGGCTGTTGCTTCTGCCTATGCCCTCCCATTAGGTAGGGTCTGAAGAGGTGCCAGTCAAGACTATGGGTAACTTACCTCTTCCAGCCCTTTCTTTCTCCTAAAGGACAAAAATCTCTGGTCAAAAAATAGAGGTGCTTTCTCTCCTTCCTAAATTATTAGCAGGTTTAGAATTTCAATTGTAGACTCAGAAAAAATAAGCACCTATCAAATAAAATATATATACTTAATATATTTCAAATACACTAACAACAAAACCTGTAAGTACCACTAGGTAAGTTTGGTATGCATGAGAACTGTACACAGTCTAACCCACTGTAAGAAGAGCAACATTAAATAAATGCAAGATAACTCTACAAGGATAGGATGTAAACAAGAATCACTGTTCAATACAAGGATTATTTCTGATTAATTAAAAAATAGTTTAGAGATGGAGAGACAGTTCAACAGTTAAAAATACTTGTTGGATGCTGGAGAGATGGCTCAGCTCTTAAGAGCACTCACTGACTGCTCCTCCACAGGACCTGGGTCCAATTCCCAGCATCCACATGGCAGCTCACAACTGTCTGTAACTCCAAGATCTGACACCCTCACACAGACGTACATGCAGGCAAAATATCAATGCACACAAAATGAAAATAAATAATTATAAAAACAAAACAACAACAACTATAAAAATTTGCTGGTCTTGCGGAGGACTCGGGTTCAACCCCCAGCACCCACATGGTGGCTCACAACCACCTGTAACCCCAGTTCTAGGGGCTCCAAGAGACACACACGTGTGGTACACATACATGCTTGCAAGCAAAACATCCATAAACTACTTTTTAAAGATTTATCATATGTATAACAGTATTTAAAAGGCTTAAGTCCCTTTCANTGAACACCATATTAAAAGTCTGGAAGGATTGAGACAATTCTGGCCCAGAATAATTTTTTTNAATTTATCTTTTATATTATGTGTATAAATGTTTTGCCTATATGTATGTATATATACCAGATGCATGCCTGGTACCTGAGGAGTTCAGAGGAGGGTATCATATCCCCTGAAATTGAAGTTAGATGGTTGTGGGCCACCATGTGGGTGCTAGGAACTGAACTCAGGTCCTGTGCAAGAGCAACGAGTACTCTTAACTACTGAATCATTTCTCCAGCCCCCAGAATAATTCTGTAATTCTTCACTAATACTAAGGGGTAAGTGAAAAGAAACTTTTTTTAACCTCACCAATTTCTCTAACTTCAGGATAAAAAGTTTAAAAATCCCAGCCAAACTCTAAGACTTACATAGCTAAGAGCTAGCCAATCATTTTTTTTTCTTTAAAAATCCTTTAATTTGGCCCAATGTGATCAAGCATGTCTTTAATTCCAACACTTAGGGGACATAGGCAGGCAGATCTCTATAAGTTTGAGGCCAGGGTGGCCTACAAAGTGAGTTCTGCCAAGCCACCTACCACTACATAGGTCCGACTTCAAAATAAATAAAAATAAAAATTAAGTTTTAAAAAAAATCTTTTAATCTCNTAAAGAATTATTAAACTTTACTATTATACATTTGGTCAGATCACTTTTATAATTAGTTAAACAATATAGCTAAACAAACAAAAAAACCACTGTGTATAACATGAACTATATGTAAAAAAACAAACTCAAACCTCAGGGTCATACCCTTTCCAGGACTGTGTCACTCTCAATCCTTGGAGGAGTAAGAGGGAGGATCATTTCCAAGACTGCTTCTTAAAAGTTTGAAAATGCATAAAAACCTCCTGAGGATCTTGTTAAGACAGGGTTCTGAGCCAGAAGGTCTAGGGTGGGCCAGGGCTGCTGCATTTCTAGCAAACTGTAAATCATCTACAGTGTCCCACAGCAAGGTTCTCCAAGGTTCCAAGTGCCTTGTAGTCCAAACTCCAAAGAAGCTGCATAGTTTGTAGATCAGGCACCCCAACAAATGCACGGACGACTGGCTGCCTGCCTCCTCTTATGATCGACTCTTCAAACAAGGATTGTGTTCAGGGGTCAATAACTATCTTTAAATTTAAGACAAACAGAAACCCCATGGGATGTGGTGGCTCAACACTTCCTCCATCTGTCTCTCTGTCTGTCCCTCTTCTTTCTCACTCTGCACTCTAGAATCTAGAGTATAGATTTATTGGTCAGCTCAGGCTGTGCCTTCACCCACACATTTTCCAGCCAGAAGACCAAAGCTCAGAGAAAAGCAGGTCACCAGTGAATATGTGTTAATAATAAGAAACAGGAAAACAAGTGCTGCGTTTTAAAGTCAGTTTTATTTTACTTTAGGATCCTATTTAAATTAGGATCTTTCTTGCTTTTATTTAAAGTACCCCATAATGACCTTCTATTAAGCTTTCAAGTGGCAAGTTCATTAAATAGTTTAGCACTGTCAAATTTTCAATTAAACTGATCTGGCAAAGATTAGAAACATGCTTATTTATAATTCCCTTATCATTTGTTTTCACAACTTTTTATTTTTATTTTTTCATAACTGGACCTCGGAGTCGATTATGAAGTTGTCATTGAGACAGAAAAGTAGCAGAATCTGAGAACTGCTGGCTTTTTAAATCTGTCTGGGTTGATAAAGTATAATTCCAGTATGACNGACTTAAGGCTGCAAAGGTAAAGCTGTCATGATCCACATCATTTTCCAGCACAGAAAGCTAAAAGTTAAACAACCCCTGCAGTCAGAACAACACTGGAATTNTTTTTTTTAAAAAAAAAAATTTATTTAACTTTTATTTTTATGTGCATTGGCATCAGATCCCCTGGAACTGGAGTTACAGAGAGTTGTGGCAGCTACCATGTGGGTGCTAGGAATTGAACCTGGGTCCATCTGGAAGAACAGCCAAGTGCTCTTAACCACTATTCTTACAGTCCATTTGCACATTTAAATTTTCTTTAAAGGGAACTATAATAGTGGAAACAAAGGCCAAAACTTTGTACTTTTAGTAGTACTTGCTTGTTTTTAAGGAAACTTGAAAGAGTGTGGCACTTGCTGTCCACACCACCCTGGTAAAGTAAAGCCTGGAAGCTACTTTGAGAGGGAGCAAAGCCCAGATCTTCATACATTAGTGGCCAGGTTCCACCTACCATCTTTCAAGTTGTCAGAATTTTTGTTCTTGAGGATAAATCTAATAGGTTATTTATTAGGAACATAGAGTTAAAGCAGCGCCTATCTGAGCCATCGTCAGAGCCTAGACATCTATTTTCTTGAGCTCACTCAGTGGAAGAATGGGGTAACTGACCCCATATGGCAGATGGAGTGATGCAGGCTCACAGCTGTTAAGTGGCTTCCTTAAATATGGCAAGATAAAGGCCACTCCTGGCTAGCTAAATGCCTATTTCCTTATTATACAACTTTATTCTAAATATATCACCCCCCCCCAAGTTTTCATTTCTCAGTTAGAAATTAAATTGCTATGCCTGTCCCTACATGGAAGCAACTGGAGTAATGTGCAGAGAGTACCTGGCAAGCTAATTAAAAATACTTAATTGTTGAGATGCACCTCAGAGTTCCAGATTCACATAACTTAGGACTTGAGAATTTATATTTCTATCAAGTTCCCAAGACATGTTGTTACTATTGACTTAGGGTCCTCATCTTGAGAGCTTCAATCTGAAAAACTCTTCAAACAAAGTAGTCCATGCTCTAAGCAGATATTCAATGCTTCTCTGTGTAATGGGAGAGACTATGATGGGAACCAGCTTGGTTTTTGGCTCCTAGACGTAGGAAACCAAGGAAAAATGTACTAAAGCTGCAACAGCAATGTGTGAAAATCACAACAGAGTGACCAAGTGCTATGAGTTTACATTTTAGGGGAGGAAACCAAACAGGGGTTTTGACTTTCAGTCTCTCTGGGAAAGCCTAGAGTAAGATGTATCTGAACTAAACTTCTAAATAATGACCTGGCTCATGAGGTGATCCCCAGTGGAAGGAANTAAGTGGAGGCTCTGAACAGTGAAAAGAAGTCAGGCAGGGTTACAGAGTTCTGTTGAGTGGAGTATCAGGCACAGGAGGGGGAATGATACTTTGACATACATTCTAATGAAATCAAATCCGAAGTTTTTGCAGAGCCTGCTCTAACTTCCTAAGGCCTGCCTTTCAGGAAGGGGCAGGGCACTTCAGAAAGCCATGAAGAGACGAAGAAGCCCCTGAACTGAGAGCAGACCTTCCTAGGCATGAGATGTGACTAGAGGCAGCCATGTGGAACAGTCTTCCAGGTCTTCCCAGCTTTCCACAGATCAGCAACACAGTCCCCTCGCTGCACTTTCCCCAAGACACCCACCACCTTCCCTTTCTACATAACTGGACTCCAGGAGTCCTGTCAGCAGTCTTCCTAAACATTGCATTTAAGGACTAAAGCTGTTTGGTGTTCCCTTGGCTACCTCAACTGAAATCTGAGCAGCTCTCCACACACACTAACCGCCCACACTTAGCCCACACATTTGTGGGTACTACAGGAGGGCTGTCAAATTTGAAGTCAGAAAACGTGAATTCTGAAGAGCTAGCCTCATACTGACTGATCTAAAGACAATTACTTGTGTCTTTATAAGAAGCAAGTAACTATCTGACCCACAGGATTATATGTACTGAGGAAATGTACATTTATTTGGAATTTACTAAGTAGGTACTCTCATGCTGAATACTTTAAAAAAATCTGTTAAGCATGATAACATACATTAAAGTTAAGTACTATGACAATAATTACAATAAGCACATCACTCAAAAACAAGGTGGAGTCACAAATCTATTAGGATTTAATTCTGAGATGAAACTGGTGAAAGGTTTAATTTGACTTAATGATTTGTCCCACAAAGTTGTCTGCCCCACAAAACAATATGTCATGCTTCATTTGCTGCTGGAGATGGCTTGTTGCTTTGGTAAAGGATCAGGGTTTGGGTTCCAGTACCCATATGGCTCTTAACAACTGTTTGTAACTCTTGTTCCAGGGACCTAACACCCCCTCTGGCTTCCACAGGCATTCCATGTGCACTAACTACTTACAGGAAATACACACTCATACACATAAGATAAAAATAAACATTTGGGTCTGGAGAGTTGGCTCAGACGTCCAGAGCACTTGCTGGTCTTGTAGAGGACCAGGTTCATTCCCTATCCCTCACATGATGGCTCATAGCCATCTCCAAGTCCAGTTCCAGGGGATCCGATATCCTCTTCTGATGTCTGAGGACCTGAGGCACCATGCTGTGTATACATACATGCAGGTAAAACATTCATACACAAAATAAATCTAAAAAAAAAAAAGTCACCAATTCTGCTCACATTATAATGGGAAATACCGACCATTTCTCTTGAAAACCTTAGGTGTAGACTATCTTCCCAGCAAGCAGATCTAGACTTAGAAATTTTCTTTCTCTAAGGCTAATGAAATGAGGTAAAGCAAAAATTTTAAGCCATACAACAAACCAAAAGGTTTATTAAAAACTTATGAGCAAATATTCTTCTCTGCCCCGTGGTGGTGGCACACGCCTTTAATCCCACCCAGCACTCGAGAGACAGAGGCAGGTGGATTTGAGTTGAGGCCAGTCTGGTCTAGACAGAGTTCCAGGGCAGCCTAGGGCAACACAGGGAAATTTTGTCTTGAAATATACATACATACATACATACATAAATGATCTTTATGATTCATGGGTATAAAATCATCACTATTCTTTCTCCAAGAGCTAAGAAATTAAAATAGCCAAAGCATGGTGGTGGATACCTGTAATCCCAACATTTGAAAAGTCAAAACAGGAGGATGAGAAATTTAAGGCCAGACTCAATTCCATAGTGAGTCTGAGATCTGCTTGGATTATATAAGTCCCTATCTCAAAAATGGTGGTTCAGTAGTTGAAAGGTAAGACAGAGAATTAAGGTCTGATAAAATGACTCAGTAGGTTAAGGAGCTTGTTGAACAAGACTGGTGAACTGAGTTCAATGCTCAGGATGCACATACAGGTTGAAGGAGGTATCCTGCTCCAAAGAGCTGTCCTCTAACCTTCATACACATCTGCACACACATATCACGTACATACATAAGTAAATAAATCACTATTTTTTAGATTTAAGAGGCTGGAAAGACATCCCAATGGTTAGAGTGCTTGTTACTCTTTCAGAGGACTGGAGTTCAGCTCCCAGCTATTACTGGATGGGTGACAACAATCTGTAATTTGACCTCCAAGAAATCTGATGCTCTCTTTACACACACACACACACACACACACACACACACACACACACACACACACACAATTAAAAAGCAACTCTCAACATGTAATGAGCATGGAAATGAACTCCCATGGTCTGAAATTCATTATTCTCCTTCTTCACACTAAGACACATTCTAGGGAAAACGCATCAAACCAGAAGCTGNAGAAAGCACTTCTCCAGAAACGAGCTGACTATGGAGTAAGGTGCAAAGAAGACGAAAAAAAACGTTCACTTTGATGTTCTTCATCTAGATTCTGCCTTTGCTACAACCGAACTGCCACAGCCAATAGATCAGTGCTCTGGGATGAAAGGTAAGTAAGCAGGAAGAAACCAGGCTAGAGATGAGGGACTGNCTGTCTACAAGTTTGCCTGCAGTGAAAAGAGTTAGAAGAGAAAGGCCACAGGATAATGCCATTTACAGGAGTTCCTGAATGCTAAGCTTAAGAGTCTGCAATTTTTCTTATACAATAAGCACCAGAAAACACAGTGGGAGAGTAACAAGGACTAAGCTGGCAGATGCGAAACTGGAGGAAGGCATCATGAACTTCTGTTAACTACTTTTCTAAGCATGAGGCTGATTTCAGTTGTTTCAACTTTCCTCCCTTATCTAGAAAAGAAAACAACAAAATGAATCCAATTTTGTAAGACACCAGCTGACTTGAAGAAAGTGATAATTTAGAAGACCCTGACCTCTCTTATGCCATGAACCTAGGTATGATAAAAAACAAGCAAACAAGCACAACAAAAACAGTATCTCTCAGTATCATTCCTTAAACAATTAGATGTTTCCCCTCCACACTTATTCACTGGCCCATAAATCTCTACACACTTTGTTATCTAAACAGACCAGATCCCTCTTAATATCAGACTGCTGCTAGCAGAGCAAACCCCAATCAACCGCATCCAGCAAAAAATATAGTAACATACTTCCACAAAATGAAAGCATTTCCCAGCCACAGATGCTAAATATATAAATTCTATAGAGCATAAAAAGAAAAAAAAATCATACATTGGATGACAAGAACTAAGAAAGATCATACCCAGGAATAAAAAGGCAGACTCCTCAGCATGCACAAAATTAAGTCAGCACATAGAATCTATGTTATCAAAAAATAAGAACTACAAATATTAGAACACCACACTAGGGGCTAAGAGCAGAGAAAGGTTTAAACCACAACCTGCTTTATCTCTTACTAGGATACTGTCAGAAGTTAGTGATCCTAATGTGACCCACCCTATTTAAAAGTTAATTCACCCTTTCTCAGTTCCTCAACACAGGTGGCTTTCTGTTATAGAAATACCAACACTAGACTTATGCAACTCAAAACCACAATATTTAAAAATAAAGTTATCTGAAGCTAAAGCAGGGGACAAAGGCCAAAGTTTATGTATTTACCACCCAACTTAATGCCTACCATTTCTTATGAGATTTNCTTGAGGAAAAAGCACATGAACTAAAATATCCAGGACATTTGTGTGATTTTTTTTAAGTGTTTCCTTGTCCAGAGGACAGTTAAGACATTTCCTGTGTGTAAGCTCCACCCTGCTCAGTAAGCAGTTTACAACCACACTTAACCCTTTTAGAATAGCAGCCTTTTGTTATGAGTGGGTCTGAGAGTGCATTCCACACACATTATCTTTTTTATATTTTCTACTGTTTGATTTTTTCCCCCTGAAACTATATAGCATGGACAGGCTAAAGACTAATGATGTGTTTTTCTGATTGAATCCCACAGGTGCTTCTCCTTAGCCCAGACCAAAGGGAAAAGGAAGTATTCTGAGCTCAGATTCTACAAGTGTAGGACTCCTAAAAGACCTAGAAAATCAATGTGTTTTCTATTTCACTACTTGCAAGCTCCCTCACCTAAGTTTTCAAAAAGAAAAACAATTCCATTTTCAAAGATTTGCAACCAAAGACTTAGTTGAATCCCTAGTAGTAATGACCTACCTCTTAGCTGACTGCTGAAAGAATGCAGCAACACCTAGCAAATGTCTAAAATCACATCCTGCTCTGCCTCATTTTAAAAAAAAGTTGATGCTGTCAACTACCTCACAAGACAAGTAAACCAATGAATGAAATGTATCAGCCCTTCCTAATGAAAACATACCAGGACTAAGCTGCTTCCTTCCTTACGTCCTAGAAGGAACCACATTTAGGCCACAGAGTTAAAATAAGAAACATACAGTCTTTGAATATTCTTTACAGTACTAGAGCTATTCCTGTCTATTACCTGACTCTACAGGCTTCCTGTAGAAGCTCTGTTTTCAGCTACAAGCTCTGTTTTCAGCTATCAGAATCTTTTTTTTCCCCTTGGTCAGAGTCGCTGACCAAGGCCTGCTGGCTGGTCAGAGACGGCCCAGGGCTACAGGCAGAAACACAGCACACTACTACTGCATTGCCAAGGTCCGGTTCTCCATAAAAACGTGTGCAGTAAAATACTGGATGTATTCAATCTTTTGAGCCTGGCACAGACTCAAGAAAGTGCCTGTAATTGATCTAAGTAATCCAACCCACAGCTCTGGGATGACAATAAATGGCTTTTATTATAAATTATATAGCCCACCAAACTGATGGGAAAGCTCTCCCCCAACACATCAAGAGTTAAAATTAGGCTTTGGAACTAAAACTGTAATCTACCAAAGACTTATGAACAAAAAGANCACTCCCTTCTCCACTTTGCTATTGTTCTACTGGACTGGGTCTGGAGCAGTGCACTTTACACCTTAAGTGCTCCCAGAGGTAAGAGGTTGGGGGTTGGGAGTTAAAGAGGCGGTCTGGAACCAAATACATACTAATGGATCCATTAACATTAATCTCCTAAAATCCGAAGGTGTGTTTACAACTGGAAGTGGGACACCTCACAACTAGACCTAGAACCAAAAGGTACTGGAGAGAAAAACTCCAAATGGTGGCTAGTCTGGAGTAGCGTAAGCAACTGCCTCCCTTAACGCCTCAATGAGGTTCTCAGAGCCAACCTGAGGCCGTGTGGCTGCTATCTTCACTGGGGTCACAACCATATGGCAGAAATAAAGCTTCAGAAAGCACCAGGATACTTTCGGAACACCCCAGGCAGGCCTGGCCCTTGGCAGGGGACTTACCTTGGAGCTGTTTGAATCTCCCTTCCAGTTGGTTGTAGTTGTAAGGCACCTGCCCGGTGTAGGCCGGCGACAGTGGCCCAGAGATGCTGGACGTCCTCTGCAATTCCATTATGCCAGACCTAATGTCCAGGCCGGCTGCACAGTAGGAATCCGCTCCGGCCCCCTCCTACCCCCATCCAACTCCAAGCAGCTTCCGCAGCTCTGCTCCCGCCCAGGANAAAGGGCTGGACCTCAAGCCAGCCACATTCCAGTCGGTCGGTCGGAAATGGGTGCAGTGTGATCAGATAGAAAGTTGGTTGCAGAGTCCACCTTAGCCCGGTCGAGTTACCACCCCGGCATCTAATCCCCTGTGATTTCCTTCCTTGTGTGGTCCTTGCCTGGAAGCTAGAAATAAATTACCCAGGAGAGAGGAGGAAAAAGAGGAGGAGGGAAAGAAGGAAGGAGGCACGATATCCTACTGGAAAATATTTTAAATATGGCCAACCCTAAGCACGCTGCGCTCCTGCTCAGAGAGCAGCGCACACCTCCCGCCCGCCTGCCCGCCCGCTGCCGGTTTGTAATTTAATCGGGAGCTGCGGTGAGCTGCGCGGTGATGTCACCTGATTAGCATAACAGCATTATGGAGGAAACGCAGACCGAATCACGCGGAGAGACGCACGCAGGCCGACCCTACAGACCCCGATCCGCGCGGCCAGGCCCCACAAAGCTGCTGGAATCACAACGTTTTGTTGAGCGGCCCCGCCTAACGGAAAAGTCTTCGATTACTATCACTTGAAAAGGGGTGCAGGGTCCAGGGGCGGGTCAGAGCCCCGCAGCCCCAGCCACTGTGCACCTGGGCGCAGGCAGCCACCGCGAGAGCGGCCCAGCCCCGGCCACCATAAGTCAAACAAAGTCAGTCTGGGCTCCCTGCAGGGTACAGCCCGCAAAAATGAGAACTAGGCCCGCTGGAGACTCTCCTCGGCAGACAAGCTGCCATTACTGCATTACATTTCTGAGGTGATGAGCCCTGTTAGTAACTTCGTGCAAGGAAGATTTATCAGAGCACTGCGGTGCAAAGCATTGTGGGAGGAAGGTACACAGGTAAACACCACTCAGAATCCCTCCTGATACTGAGAACTTTACATTCCTGTGGAAGATAACAGCAATCACCTTTAATTTAAATCTTACTTTGATTTGTTTACCAATACCTCTAAACTTGGTTCTTCCTAGTTGCTTCTCTCGCCCACGTCTACC
Organism: Neotoma lepida; assembly: GCA_001675575.1. Classification (NCBI taxonomy): domain Eukaryota; kingdom Metazoa; phylum Chordata; class Mammalia; order Rodentia; family Cricetidae; genus Neotoma; species Neotoma lepida. The sequence goes on along the minus strand of LZPO01087649.1, from coordinate 36,752 downwards.
AAAAAGAAATCCTATGTAGAAAATGACGTGATCAAAATGTACCCATGGGAAATAATTGGCTCTGGTCCTATCCTTTTCCTACTTTTCCTCTCACTATAACTGGCAGATAAATGATAAACTTGGCATTTCTAGCTTGAAACCCTGTAGCAATCACTACACAAGGTAATTTCAGTGCAGTAATGCTGGGGTTTGTGGAGACAGGAAGGTGGATCACAAGTTAAGCTAACCTGGTCTGCACATAAATTGCAGACCAGCCAGCACTACACTGCAAGGTCCTAATTCAAAAGTTCCTTCCTAAAGGCCACCAATGTGCAAGGAAGAGGTAGCCTGAGCCTCACTTTAGTTCACAGGACGCAGCATCCTGACCAGGGCTAGAGATAATGGCAAAGCCTGCTAACTACCCACTTCTGAACAGTCCCAATTCCTTCTAGCCACAGAACTTTGTTTTAAGTATATCTACATTGTCAATTTTTGGCTCCCAAGGCAGGTCCAAACCAAAAGGCATTTTTACATTCAAGATGTAGAAGACAGTCTAAAGCCCTCCTATTTCTGCTGATGGTAACTGAAGCTACACAAGACAGCAAAATGCTATGTCTTGGAAGACACTCTTAGTCTAAGATTNTCAAAACTTAACTTTGGAGACAGCCAAGCTCCCTCATTACCCCATCATCTTATAAGAAATCCTGGACTCTCAACAGCTGTTAAGACTGAGAAATAATACTTATCTCTACAAAGCCACTAGAGCTGGAGGTGAAAGTACCCATATTCTTCAAAATTCTGCATATTTTTCAAAGCTCACCTCTCCATACATTCTCTCTCCCATCACATCAAGACTACAAAGTATAACTGTAATTACTTCAAGGGGGATCTCTTAACAGACCCCACTTCACTGTTAAATATGCCAACTATATGATGAGTCACTCTGACTGTCCAGCTACACCACAGAAGACAAGATTACAAAGTGATCTGCCAGCTGATAACATTTTCTTTAATTTTAAGCCACTTAGTGAAGAACTTGTGAGTCAACACTCAGTTATCATCCTTTTAAGCTCTCTGGTATGGGGAAGTACATTAAATGAGCTTTCTAATTAGCCAGGTTACATGCAGTGTAATGGAAAGTTGAGGAGCCGTATAGCCACACTCAGTCCTAAAGAGCTGAGCTAAACTACACAGAGTGAATGTATCCAAGTAGCAGAAATGAAGGTTTTGAGACTGAAGAAGGGTTTAGTAACCCCATAGGAACATCCACTTGGTGGGATGGGGCCAAGTGGAAATGGGACACAACTCTGCAGGCCCACCTCTACTTTAGTAGCTGGGAGAAAGTAGAGAACAGCCAGAGACAGTATTTCTCCACTATCACTTGGAGCTGCATTTATAGCATTTAGTATGTACAAGGCCCACAGTACTGTTTTTTAGAGGATTCAAAGATAACTGGGAGAGTTGCTAGACAAATAGTATAGGACAAATTACAGGCTAACAGTCAAATACTAAAGAATATATGAAGAGTTCAGAGAAGGAGGAGACCACACCTAGTTAGGGTCAGTAGGAAGAACCCCAGGATACACTGGCATCTGGACTTGCCCTGGGAACAGAGGTAGATAGCCAGTATCCTGGAGAAAAGATGAAGCATCCTTATGTAACTGCCAGAGGAATAGGACAAGCAATGTNACTGGCTAGTTGGAGCACAAAGGAACTGTCAGTTTGGGAGAGAAGCATGAAAAAAAGCTAGAATCGAGCATAGGCCTGAAGAATTTTAAGCCAGAGAAGAGGGTCTGCCCTGGGCTCCAGCAGTGATTAACTTCGCAGATAAGCGAGACTAGAGACAAAAAGACATCTGGGTGATTACTGCAACTGTCCAGGTCAAAGGACCTATTAGGGTGTGGCAATAGGGTTTAAAAGGAATGGACTGATGCAAGAGTTCACCTGTGAACTTTGACAACTAATCGAATGTGGAAAGTTCAGAGGATAGTCAAGAAAGATTGGCATTAGAGCTTGCTGGGGGGTATAAAGAAGGAGTGACAAACATTTCCTTCTGGCAGGCCAACTGAGTCACCTGCAACACCACCAGGTGACATGTCCACAGTGGTCAGGGACGGAGAAGTAGAGGTCAAAGCTGAAGATACACTCTGGAGCACAGAAGGAACAGTTGACTTAGTAGGGTTACATCTAGGAAGGGAGGAATAAAGCAAGTAGCTAAGTAGGGATCTGGGGAAGATATAGCCTTGGGAAGAAGAAGAAAAGAAAACAGTGGATGATTGTAGCTATAGCTCAGGGGTACTAGAATCTACCCCCAACACAGCTAAAACTGAAAAGAAAATCACTAGTACATATACAGAATAAAAATACAATAAAGGAAGGCACCCAAGAAAAAAGGGAGAGGAACAGCATCATATGCTGCCAAAGGGATTGGGAAATAAGACATTCAGTAAGCCACAGGTGGATTAGACCAATGGGTCAGAACCAGCAAAGGCCTGGTTACCTGAAGGAATAAAGAAAAGAGGTGATACAGACTTGTAAATAATGTCAGAGAGCCAGGTGAAGAGACCCTGAGCAGGGCCCAGGCAAGCTTGATGTCTACAAAAGTTTCAGCCAGCCCCCAAGTTGGCACAGGTAGGAAGAGGAAGTTGAGAAAATGGCTCAAGGGTGGAGCCATCAGCCTTAGCCAAGAGGAGGCACACCTTTGGTGAGGGGGACAATGATATTCTAAGAGGAAAAGAACTTACAGAAACTTTGTCTTACCTGAATGAAGTGAAGGGACCAGAGTCTAGCCCCCAGTTTTGTTTACAGTGATTTCAAAAGTAGAATCTCCAAGACCCTAACTAATGCAGGAAAATGTGGCATGTCAATGGGAACATTAAAGGAGAGTTTTCAGAATGTTTACTCATCTTTATGTAGTAACAGATTGTGCAATTTTAGTTCATCTTATTTTCTTCTCATCTAAACAGTATCACTGCTCACCCAGGTCAGGGGGACAACTCTGATAAATGGTTGTGCCTGTCTTCTAACTGCAGCCAGATTCTAAGGTGAAATATAGACAGCTGTGACTGGCATGGCAGCTATAGGAACAAAACAATTCAAGCCTCACATGGGCCACATCTGTAATAAAAGGTATAACCAGGTTTGTGTGGTGATCTGTATACAGATGCAAGTAGAAGCAACAGGACATGGTAGAAAGGCATTTAGTGCATAGGCTCATCCTAACATCCAAGTGCCACCAAGAAACTTCATAATTTTGTGCATTGGCTTCTAACTTTCTTGGGGCCTCATAGTCCTTTTCCATAAACCAAACAGGTTGGAATCTATAGTCATAAAAATTTCTGTATATCCTAAAAGTATTCATCTGTGACATGAGTACCCAAGTTTGGGTTTCAGTTGTTATAACTTTAGTCTCAATTAGCAGTCTTCATATACAATGAATGATCCTTGTGACAGTTTAATCGAGAATGGCCTCCATAGGCTCATCGATTTGAATACTTGGTCCCCAGTTGGTAGAATTATTTGGGAAGGATTGTGGGGTATGGCCTTGTTGGAGGGAGCGTGACACTGGAGGTTGGCTTTGAGGTTTCAAAAGCCCAAGCCATTCCAGTTAGATCTCTCTCTCTGCCTTGTCTTTGTGAATCAGACATGAGCTCTCAGCTACTGCTCCAGCCTGCCTGCCTGCCTGCCTACTGCCATGCTCCCACCCTCCAATGATGGTCCTAGACTCACCCTTTAGTACTGTAAGCTCCAAAAAACCCTTTCTTCTCTAAGTTTCCTTGGTCACAGGGTCTCTTAACAGCAATAAAAAGTAACTAAAGCTACTATCAGCTCTGTAGCTTACAAAATGTTTCCATGGGCTGGGTGTGTGATGCTGATCTTTATTTAATCCAGCACTTAGGAAACAGAGGAGGTGGATTTCTTTGAGTCTGAGACCACCCTGGTCTACACAGAGATCCAGGCTAGACAAAGTGAGACATAGTGAGACCCTATCTCAAAAATTGAAAAAAAAAAGTTTCATGTACATTTTCTCAAGTGACTTACACCCTATGGCGTTGTCTCCAGTTTACATTCAACACGTGTGCTTTCCTTATCCAGGGCTGTCTAGCTGGTGAGTAGCAGAGCCAACTGGTCCATCCTCAGGCTAACCAAGTCCACTACACTTTCCAGATCTTCGTTTCTTCAGTATTCTTAGAGTCTATCTCACCTACTAAGTAATGGTTTCTAAGCTTTTTAGAAAAGCTGGAAGGCTGTATCAGAGTAAGCCTAAAATCCATGTACCTCCACACACAAACCTCCAAAACATCTACTTTAGGTCAGAACTAGACACATTCTTACTAGTTCACACAAAGCTTGCTACTTTGAGAGCTCTGTTGTGAATGGGATTTGTTTTATTTGGTTTTGTTCCTCTTTTCATACTTGATGGATCTGCACACTAAGATTCTATAGGGTTTAGCATGTGCACTGTGAATGAAAACACAAGGGGTGAGATTAAGCCTCGGCTCTGAGAGCCTGGGTACTGTCCTTGGGTGGGGAGAAGAATGCTTTTCCTGCATCACACAAACTTGAAAGGGTAAACTCTGGATGCTCATTTCCTAAAAGTCCAAACATTAACAAGACTGAAGATGTCTGGGACAGAATGGTCAAATGCTAAAACGTGACAGGCATTGTACACATCTAATCCTAGGATTTGGAAAATCAACCCCAGAGCTAAAAGTGGGACCAAAAAAAATGAAGTTTCACATAAACAATTTTGCTGAATTCTTTGATGCTTCACAGTATCGTTTCCAGATTTGTCTTTCAATTTTTTTTTTCTTTTTTTAAAACAGGGTTGCACTCTGTAGCCAGGCTGACCAGGGATTTAATGATCCTCCGCTTCAGCCTCCTGAGTGCTAGGATTAGAAGTGTCAATCACTACCCCCAGCTGCTTTTCAGTCTTCATTACTGTCAAATCCCTGTGACAGATAATCACAACTTCCCTGGACCATTTCCTTTCAGTAAACAGAAATACTATTACTAAAATCCTTCTTCCATTAGTGTACGAGTCAGGGAAGCAGGCCCAAATCACACCACTGTATCTACCCCCTGGAATACCACTCTACCACCTTTCTGCCTCATGCTGGTTCTTACTGCCTTACCTCTCTGGCCTACCTACTACATTAAGTAGTCATACAGCTCATTCCCTTCNGTTTAATTCCCCCATTAGGAAAACCACATTCACATCTTCCTTTAGGGGCAGGCAAGATGGTTCAGCAGGTAACAGTGAGGGCCTGCCTGATCACTTGTATTCAACATCAGGGACCCACACTTGGGAAAGAGACAACCAACCCTCACCCCCAAGTTGTCTTCTGACCTCAACATATGTGCTCAATCATGTGCATCTATACACACACACACACACATACACACACACACACACACACACACACAGAGTAATTAAAAAAAATCTTGCTTTATTACTACAAAACAGTAACTCACAAAGCATGAACACCATACAGACTATGAAGCAAGTTACAAAAGGCCCATGTTTCTACAAAGACCAATGTTTCTTTGGGGCCAGATTGTCATATTTGTACTTCAGGNTTCAGGATTTAGGATAACTACAAGAAAAACTGAAAGAAAAGTTAAAGGTATTTTTCCACCAGTAGCAATTACTAGCTCTATTTCTTTGAGGTATGGACTATTCTCATTCTCTCATATTCCTCCCCTGCCCTTCATACACACAGAATCAAAATCATCTAGTCATATAACAGAATCTGAAATATCAGAGCACAGCAAACCTAATTCTATCCATTGTCTCCCTCTGTCTGTCTATCTCGTTCTACTGGTCATATCAGAACTGACCTCACTACTGCAAAGCAAAACAGTAAGTTACATTAGTAACAAGGACCTGAGGTGCTGGGGAAGGAATGCAGTCTACTAAGCCTTCTACCCTAACCAAACTTATCCATGTCATCTGTTATCNCACAGGCAAACCTTCCTTATATGGGCAAAAGAACACTCCAGTCCAGAGGCCCCACCTTTGGCAAATAGGTGTTGCTAAGCTAGTGAATATATTACCAGTTGGTGAGAGACCTGGACCCTCCCCTACAAGTACTTTGTAAAGGGAGAGAGTATCTGAGGAATGTAAGAGGCCAGGACTGCTCCTGCCCAGGATTTTTGGTTTTCTTTTGACCTACAACATAGAGGGGAAAGGGTGATGCATACTGAATGCACAGCATTCAGAGCTATGAGGATCGAGTTTTAGGAGGGGCTTATGGGACAGGAGAACACACTGTTCCTGGGTAGCATAGCCTGAAAGCAAATAAGAAAGGGGGATATAAATCTGTTCTTCGTGAAATAAGCGTTCCAACCCTGCCCTCAGGTATTCACACCCACTTTAACTTTTCCAGGGACTGTAAAGAGAAAAGGTGAAGAAACCACACTGAACAGGCACTGGGAAGGGTGGGGAGAAAGAACAAAGAGTGTGACAGGGGCACAGGCCTTAGCATTCAAAACAGGCCTCATACCACCTTGTCTACCGAGAGCCAAAGTTAACCCATCCCAGCAGCCCTCCCCAGGCCAGTGTGTTCTCCTCTGCAGGCAGGCACACTCCCGGAAGTAAGCTTGGGAAATGCAAATGCATGCAACCAGTGACAGGTCAGCAAAAGAGACAGTGATAGCTACAGTAAGCATCATTTCAAATGGATCTACACCTAGGTTTGTCCTCCCTGCTGGGAAATCTAAGCAGAGTGGTTTTCCTACATAAATGTTCCTATGTGATATTAATGTTGTTCCTAATCAAATCTGTCAATATGTGTCAATACGAGAATGTGGGTTTCTGCTTATTAATTAGAGATAGGAGGTATTATCTCTTGCTCTTTGAAAATAGACCCAGTTGCAAGGACAGGGAACATGCATAGCCCTGGCATGCTAGCATGTGCAGTATCTTTAGGATGCAGTCATTTCTTCCTCCACCTGAGCGTCTGATGATCTCTCAATGTGATAACACAGCCTCCTGCCCACAGGATTTTGCTAGGCAGACACTCACTGAGTCCAAGGTCTAAATAATTCATTAATGTTCATGTCACTCGGGAGCACCAAGACACGCCAGCTGCCTCTTTGGTGGGAACCAGGCTCCAGGTTTTAATACTATTAGATACTTCTGAGACCTCCTCTAGAAAATATTATAATACTTTTCTCTTTATTTTCTATTTTAAGCAAGGTAATTTCCTGTTGGTAATTTCCAGTACATGTGACTTTTACTTGAAAGAGGATAGGTGCCCAAGTAAGTGAGTAGGAAGAAAGTGGTGTCCTCAAACAAGTTCCCCACTCAGACTGCTGTGATGACAGGGACAAAGCAGCAAATACAGCCTGCCCTCTTCCAGCCTACTCAGCACCTGCCTCAAGCTTTCCAAGTCTGCCCCTGGTGCTCCTTGTCCTCTCAGTTTATAATCTAATGATCCTTCAAGAATAGCTCAAAACTATCATCTGGTGATGTATAATCTACAACTCCCCCTCCTCCAGGAAGGCTTCCCAGATTACACCAGCCATGATATTGGTTCCTTCTTTCTCAAAGAGCCTAGACCGGAAACACCAGCCTCCCTTCTTTCTGTCCCTACCATAGTCTTAGATTATTACTTATCTCTTCTTGTGTGCCAGTCTTGTCTACTTAGTTAAAATAAAGGAAGTGTACCAATTCTAAGATTCAAGAAGAGTAAAATGTGGATCTATTCTCAGCTTCTGACACTAGCTGTGTAACTATGAGCTGGACCCTTAGCTTGTCCAATACTCTTTCTAAAACCAAGAGATCTGGAAGAGAAGAATCTCAGGTCTCCTGGATATGATGCTCTTAGAAATATATCATAAGCTGCTTTGGGACACCTAAGCAATTACTCAGAACCATGTAGCTCTTTCAGGAGCCTAAATAGGGATAAGGGCAAAGGTTCTGTAGTTGAGCTAGCCCCATAGGGTACATCGCAGAGCCTGCTCTACCCTGTGTAACACGCTAGTCCACATCTCAGTCCTTCACATTTATAAGATGACAGAACTCCTCAGGTAACACCTATCTAAGCAAATCATCTTATCTACATATTATAAAAACTAGGCATGAAGCTGTAAGCCAAGATACAAAATAAGATTAGTGGCATGCTGAAGGTTGGAAAGCAGGCCTTCTGGTTCCTGTTGCCTCTTCAACAAGCCCAGGGCAAACAGGAAAGTATAGAAAGCTGCCAGAGGAAGGAGCAAGAATTTCTCACAGGAATCCATCAGCAAAGTAGGCCCAGGATCTAAAATTCCAGAAAGCTCATCATAATCCAACAGCACCAGAGCACCAGCCAACTCACAATAAGCAGCAGAGGACTGATAATCTTCGTGTCCCTTTATGCTGAACTTGAACCAGCTCAAAGAGCTGAAACCTAGACTACAACGCCAGCAGTTTCCTTCTTATCCTCCAGGATATCCTCTTGGCCTAGCTGAGGAACATGGGTCCCTAAAAGACCCCATTGATCTGTTTTCCGTATTGACCTGACCTTGCCTGTATTGTTCTTAGGAAGTCCTGAGGGAGCTTATCATCTTTTTAATTACTATCTACCTAGAAAAATATGATTTGAAACCATAATGATGCCTTTTCTCTTCTATTCATCCATTTCTTTACTGACAGGTCTCAAGTAGCCCAGGCTAGCCTCAAGATTACTATGTAGTTGAGGATGATGTAGATGTTCCGATCCTCCTGTCCCCACCTCCGAGTGCTGAGATTACAGGCATGATCAGCCATTTCCAGTTTATGTGATAATGGGGGTCCAACTTACGGCTTTGGGCATGCTAGGAAAACACTGAACTACATCTCAACCTCCCATTATACCTCACTTAAATCATCTTTTCTGTTTTGTTTTTTGAGTCAGGGTTTCTCTGTGTAGCCCAGGCTGTCCTGGACCTTGCTCTGTAGACCAGGCTGGCCTCAAACTCAGAGATCTCCCTGTTTCTGCCTCATGAGTGCTGGGATTAAAGGCCTGTGCCACCACACCCGGTCTTAAACCATCTTATAAAAAGTCCAGTAAAGGACGTGCAGGAAGCTGGAACTTGTTTAAACTAGAGGAGGCAGGTACATGATCCCAGACCATGAAAACAATATGAGGTTCTTCAAAACCTAAAACTAGAACCACCATGCAGTACAGAAATCCTATGTCTGGGAAATAATGCAACGTCTCCAAAGTGTTATTTACACCTCCCTGTTATCCCGACATGTGACAAAGCAGTCAAGAAGTGGGAGCAAATCCAATATCCAATCAATAGAAGAATAGAAGAAATGCAGGCTGGGTAGACAGTTCATGCTTACCAGGTGAGCCTAGGGACCTCATTAAATTACATTAAAAAACAAAGCTGTGGTGGTGTGTACTTGTAATTCTAGCACTGGGCAGATGAAGACAAGCAGATCCCAACCAGCAAGAGACTTTGTTTTAAAAATAAGGTGGGTAGTGTAGGGAAAATGGGCTGACTAAAGAAACCCTGACCCTGGAGTTCTGACAAGGGAAAGAAACACAGCCTGGGTTTGGGATGTGAGCCAGAGAAATGAACAATTTTTCCCCAAACCCAGAACTAAGGGAACTCTGAAACCAGTACCATAGTAACACTCTTGGTCCCCAGAGTCAGAGTCAGTGAAAGATATGTGCCCTGGCCTTAGAATTAGTGACCAAAAGCTAAGTAAGGCCAGTGAAAGAAACACAGTTACGCTCATATCAGGGTCCTCTCTGTGCTGGCCAACTGGCTTGTGAAACTGACCAATCACAGAGCAGGAAAGTGGCATCCTGGCCCTGAAGCTCTGACCAGGAAAAGAAACATAGCCTGGGTTTGGGACCTAAGCCAGAGAAATGAGCACTTTATCCCCAAACCCAGAACTAAGGAAACATGCCCTGACTCTGAAACCAGTACCATAGTAACACTCTTGGTCCCTAGAGTCAGAGTCAGTGAAGATATGTGCCCTGGCCTTAGAATTAGTGACCAAAAGCTAAGTAAGGCCAGTGAAAGAAACACAGGTTCATATCAGGGCCCTCTCTGTGCTGGCCAACTGGCTTGTAAAACCAACCAATCAGAGCAGGAAAGAAGCTGCCCCTGGCCAACTGACTTGTGAAACCAGCCAATCACAGAGCAGGAAAGTGGCATCCTGGCCCTGGAGCTCTGACTAGGGAAAGAAACACAGCCTGGATTTGGGACCTGCGCCAGAGAAATGAGCACTTTATCCCCAAACCCAGAACTAAGGAAACATGCCCTGACTCTGAAACCAGTACCATAGTAACACTCTTGGTCCCTAGA
>LZPO01087649.1:0-26416 GCA_001675575.1 Neotoma lepida | reverse complement strand
CTTATTGACTCCACCCCCTGGCCATCCCATATAAAGGGCCCTGCCTGGGCAGTTTTGAGCTGTTCTCTCCACCCTGGTAGAGGCAGCTGCTCTCCTGGACTCCTCCTTCCCAAATAAATCTCTTTCTCAAAAGAGTTTTGGGTGTGAAGACCTTCATTCGCTGGACAGAAGATCTTTGCTAAGACATCCCATAGTGGATTGACCAAAGAGGAGCTGAACAGAAGATCTTTGCTGAGACATCCCACAGTGGACTGAGCAAAGAGGAGCTGAACAGAAGATCTTTGCTGGGATATCCCATAGTAGACTGAGCAAAGGAGAGCTGAGTAACACTTAAGCCTGAGAAGCAGAGCTCTGCTAGGAAGCCCCCTTAAGTGGGGGCTGAGCAAAGCTCAGCTGTAGTGGCTTTCCAGGAGAGAAGCAGGACTGCTATATCCTGCTGGGAGACCATCCCCCACCACACCAGGTATAGCCTGACTCTCTCGAACAGTCAGGATACCCTTCCTTGCTGAAGCAGTTCCAGGCCTGACTCTCCTGAGCAGTCAGAATAACTCACCATCCAGGGCTGGGCTGACTCTTTGTAGCCCCAGCTGTCAGAGCTGTTCCAAGCAGCTCAAGGTGTCCCAGACACCTATAGGGCAGATCTGTTCTACATAGCTGGAGGTGTCTGGGATACCTCACCCTCTTGCAACCTTGTTGCTTACATTTTGGTGTGGAAACCAGGACCAAGCCCACTGAGTTGCAACAAAGTACCTACAGGTAGCACCTGAAGAATAACACTCATGGTTGATCTCTGTCCTCCACACACATGTACACACATGTGCACCCACAAACATTAACAGTCATACACAACAAAAAGAAAAGGGAATGAGTTACACATATACATACAATAGATTATTATTCTGCTTTAGAAAATGAAATCCTGTCACAAAGCTACAACATGGATGAACCTTGAAGGTGTCATGTTATGCAAAAGGCCTGTCAAAACTAGAAAATAGGCTCGTGTTCATGCTCGTAGCTATGCCATCCAAGGGTCTGATGCAGTCCATGCAGGTCTTTGGATGCAAGAAGACAGCCACAGCCATGGTGCACTGCAAAAGGGGGAACAGCTCATCAAGGTAAATGGATGTCCCCTGGAGATGATGGAGCAGCACATGCTGTAGTACAAGTTACTGGAGCCATTCTGCTTCTGGGCAAGGAGCAATTTGCTGGTGTGTAATCTCGGTCTGTATTAAGGGTAGTGGTTATATGGCCCAAATATATGCTATTCCACAGTCCATCTCCAAATCCCTGGTGGCTTATTACCAAAGATATGTGGATGAGGCCTCTAAGAAGGAGATCAAAGATATCCCCTGTCTCTTATACACATCTAGATGTGTATAAGAGACAGGTATTAAGGGTAGTGGTTATATGGCCCAAATATATGCTATTCCACAGTCCATCTCCAAATCCCTGGTGGCTTATTACCAAAGATATGTGGATGAGGCCTCTAAGAAGGAGATCAAAGATATCCCCATCCAGTATGACCAGCCGCTGCTTGTAGGTGACCCCTGTCGCTGTGGATCCAGAAAGTTCAAAGGTCCTGGTGCCCATGCTCCATACCAGAAATCCTACTGATAAGCCCATCTCAAGAAGGATCAGAGTTCACCTTTGTAAATAAAACACTCTAGGATTTTAATGTTAAAAAATAAAACTAGAAAAGTACTGCTCCACTTACATGAAACAGCAATCCAACTCAGAAACAGAAAACATAGGGTGCCTGGAGCTNGGTGGAGGGGAAATGGAGAGTGATTGTCTACTTGTCCCTCATTTTTATAAGATTAAAATGGTCCAGACATCTGGAACATAACAGTGTGCATGTAGTTAATATTAATGAAAGTTATACTTTTGGTTATTAGTTTTAAACACAATTAAAAATAAAGTTTCAATAAAGACAGAGGGAAACACACTGCCAGGTAGGGGACTGACTTAGAATTACACGCTCCTCACATGTATTCTCAAAGCTGTCAGCCGATCCCTCTAAGTCCTGTTTTCCAACCTTAAGAAGTAAGAACTTGACTGGGAATCCTGCCAAAGCTCATTTTTATAACAAAAGGCCTCATAAATTAGTTATTGACTCCAAATTGCCTCCAAGCCTCATACTTGCATGGAGTGCTGCGGAGTAACTGCCACTCATCAGTCATTACTAATGTCAGGGCTTGTGATCTCTACAAGGCTAACCTTCATTAAACTGTTCAAAATCTTTATTTTCTAGTTAGTATCTTGGAGATTTATATCCAAAACACAAAGGAGACCAAGTGATATTTCAGATACAGTAGCAACCCATCATACTGAAGCAAACATATATTAATTTAACAGTGTAGTTATGTGTGCATGAACAGGAAAGCTTGGGTGTACACAGGATTACCTTGGCATGTTAGATTAGTTTTCCTTATTCTGAGGGTTTTGTAACACCCCTTCATCAACTTCTCTGAAATACTAAGACTTGCCCACTCAGATTAAGTACGCCGATATCCTGTCCAAGTGGGTACCTACATAATTTGCTATTAGGGATAATTTTAGGGTATTATCTAAAGGCTCATGAAGCAACAGCTCAAGATTCTTACTGATCAAAAAATCATACTTGTAGTTGGCCTACTGAAGATTATGGAGGGGCAAATGGCAAAAATTATTACATAGGAAAGAGGTCTGTAATTTCAAGTGATTATAATCAGTTACACAGGTTCTTGTTAATGACATTTTACAACAGCCTGCATTTCTGACTCATCAAACAGAAAACATAACAAGAAAAAATTCCATGAGACTTGAGTAAGACTCATAGATCATTTCTTTTTCTTTTATTAAAACATTTGATATACAACTGCAAGAGAAATAATATACAGATATCTTGAACATAAATACAGGTTATAATTCAAAAGTCCAGAGTTATTTGAAACTGGAAAATATTTTTCTGTAGAAAATAGTAAAAATGATAATATTTCCCAATAAGCCCCTTTAAGCCAAATAATAGCTGAATTATACATATAAATATTGATTCGATTCTGGGATACAGAAGAAACCTATCTTCATTTGTTCAGAGAGCTGTTTTACTTAAGTTGTGTAAGTGAGATTCCTATTCACCTTCCCCCTCACTGTTTGATTTATGGCAGACATTTTTTTCTGTAGGCTAATCCATAATCTAAAAAGATTTTAGCCTCCCCTCCTAAAAGTATAGACAGCATATCCTTTCATCAGTTTCATATGGTACCAATTCTTATCCTAACAGTGAAATGTTTCCCTAAAGCATGCCCAGTGATTGGGCAAAACCAAAACTTACTTTATGCCACAGTCATCCTAGGGTCCTTCCTGCTAGGTAGCCTTCTTGGATCTGTGGGTTGCAGTCTGATTGTCCTTTGGTTTATATCTAGTATCCACTTATTAGTGAGTACATACCATGTTGTCCTTCTGAGTCTGGGTTACCTCACTCAGGATGATATTTTCTAGTTCCATCCATTCGCCTGCAAATTTCATATGGTCATTGTTTTTCTCTGCTGTGTATTACTCCATTGTGTATATGTACCACATTTTCTTGATCCATTCTTCAGTTGAGGGACATCTAGGTTGTTTCCAGGTTCTGGCTTTTACAAATAATGCTGCTATGAACATAGCTGAGCATGTATCTTTGCGGTATGATTGAGCATTCCTTGGGTATCACTGGGTCTTGAGGAAGATTGATTCCCAATTTTCTGAGAAACGGCCATACTAATTTCCACAGTGGTTGTACAAGTTTGCACTCCCACCAATAGTGGAGGAGTGTTCCCCTTGGATCAGAGACCTCAACATAAATCCAATTACACTGAACTTGATAGAAGAGAAAGTAGGAAGGACTCTTGAACATATTGGCACAGGAGACCGCTTCCTAAATATAACACCAGTAGCACAGACACTGAGAACAACAATTAATAAATGGGACCTCTTGAAACTGAGAAGCTTTTGTATGGCAAAGGACACACAATCAATAAGACAAAACGACAGCCTACAGAATGGGAAAAGATCTTCACCAACCCCACATCTGACAAAGGGCTGATCTCCAAAGTATATAAAGAACTCAAGAAACCAGACATCAAAATATTGAACAATCCAATTAAAAATGGGCTACAGAGCTAAACAGAGACTTCTCAAAAGAAGAATCTCAAATGGCTGAAAGACATTTAAGGAAATGCTCAACATCCTTAGTCATCAGAGAAAGGCAAATCAAAACGACTCTGAGATACCACCTTACACCTGTCAGAGTGGCTATGATCAAAAACACTGATGACAGTCTATGTTGGAGAGGATACATCGATCATTTCTTATTTCATCCACCATCCAAGGTCAAAAGGTGCCACCATCGTTTACCAACACACAACCCACTCTTCGCCAATTACACAGAAACCACTGGAAAAGAGGCTAAAATTCACCATGGTAACACAACAGTGTCAGCTTGCTAACTCCTCAGGATATCTCATGGGACTATATCATTTTCAGTGCTGGCATTTAACACCCAGGGCCTCGAATATGCTAGGTAAACACTTTACACCTACACACCGGGCCTCCATAGCTTCTAGTTCATACTGTCATGTATTTTAAATGCTTGGTATAATAAATGTCTGCTGTTTTCTTAGAGCCCCCTCCCCCTATAAACTGGTCTTGCTTTTGTGCTTGACAGTCAGATACAAAAAGAAAATACACTGTAAGGCACCAGCCTCTAAATGCATGACCTTCCTCTAAAGCTCTCAAGAAAGGTTATAAGCTCAACCACCACAAATGTCACACATGAAACACACAAGCTATCTCAGAGTCTTCCTCGTAATTCTCTGAAATGAAGTAACTGTGGGGAGAGGTATAAGGTCTGTCAGGAATTAAATGCTATTTGGATATCTATGGAATATTAATACCAAGAAGGGCAATTTACAAGAGGCCTGGAAAAGGCAAGTCAAAGGTACCACAGGCTTTCAATCTGCCTCTGGTTTATATGACCGGGGCAAATAAGTACCTGATGCAGAAAATCTCAATTGGAATATGTAAAATAAGGAATAATGCCTCCTATCAAAGACTGCTATTAATACTACAGCATTGTTTACAATGTTCTCCAAGATGAATGAGATCCACAAATTTTAAGTATTATAAATAATCCTCTTGGAAATCTGTTCATATTCCTTTTTTATCATCCTCTGATGCCAAGCTACAGCTATCTCAACAAAGAGAAACACATATCAAAGCTAAATTACCCCACCAAAGGCCAGTATGTTCCAGCAAGAGCTAGCCTGTTTGACTAGGATTTTTCTACACTCAGTACGTTCTTCTGTCCGTTTCCCTCCAACCTCAGTCATTTGGTTGGGGGAAGGGGAGAAAAATCAATATAGCAAAGGTTTAAAGCATTTTGTTGTACTTCTTTCTCAAATCATTCTCTCTCAAATTTAGAAGCATGCAGGATCACTTTAAGTACAACATGCAAATCTAAAACAGAGAAGGCCAAATATGGAGACCACTCTGATTTTTTTTTCATTAAAAATTAAAGTCATGGGGCTGAAATACAGCTTGATATGTATCTCTCTATGGTAAAGGGGCTGCCCAGCATCTGCAAGCCCTGGTTCAACCCCAAGAACTGTCAGAAATAAAATGCTTAAAAAATCCCAAACCAAAAAAAGTCTTCAATGCTTTTTCCCACCTCCTGAAATAAGGATTGAGTCATAAATGCCCTCTGAACACCACAGCAAACAAGGCCAAAGGTCATCAGTATCTTTAGGCCATCAGAACACGTGCCCTTTAAATGCTTCTGCCTTCCCATAGTAACTTCTAATCCTGCCACACTGCATTAAGATAATATTCTCAGTAATATGCCTCCCTGAGGAGTGAGACAGAGCTCTCTCTTCAAAAGATTTATTTTCAGCCAGGCATGGTGGCACAAGCCTTTAATCTCAATGCCTGGGAGGCAGAGGCAGGTGTATCTCTGAGTTTAAGTCCAGCCTGGTCTACAAAGTGAGTTCTAGGAAAGCCAGGGCTACATAGAGAAACCCTGTATCGAAAAACAAAAACAAAACAAAAAGATTTATGAAATGTGGTNTGTTACCACGTTATATACATAGGTGCCGTGTGCAGACACTAAGCTGGGCACCTTCCACAGTACTGTGAGTTCTCAAAATGATCCCACAAGATAGACAGTATTCTTGTCCTGTAGGAGAAGCTTACCTACTCCCTCGCTGCCAGTAATTAGCAGGGTAGAGATCTAATGTAGAACCAGGACTCTGGGGCCACTCTCCCTTAGCGTCAGCCTTGAGATGAACAGTTCTGGATGCTGCCAAACCCAGAAAGGTCTGGAAGCTTTGGCCATAAGAGGATTTCCCAAAGGCACCTGCACAGTCAGACTGAGTATCTCTGAGTCTGTACCATTTCTGAAAGCTGCAGAGAGTATAGACAAATGTGAAAATGGGATATAACCCTAAAACTGGAATAACAGGGAAATAAGTAAGTATATCCAAATAGTGGTGTTTGCCGATTAATTTACCCTAATGCCTCACAAAATCCTCTTGTGCCCCTAACACCTAGCATGCCTATATGCAGAACCAAGCTCCTGGTCCCCTTCCTCCCTCTCATCAACTCCATAGCCCTTGCAGAGCAAGTCTGAGGGTCCAAAACTCAGCAGTTTAAGACCTGTTGTTGGCCGAGGAGTGGAGTGTCTCCAAGTACTATTTTAGATTTGGAGGTGAGGTTTCCAAGGCTTCTTTCACCCCACCCAGGAGTGGGGCGGGGACGATATCCAGATACTGTTACATGCTAGGAATTGGATCAAGCTCTGTGGTTGGTAAAATCTAAAAGGAACTATCTCCTGAAGAAACACAACAATTTCCTAAATGCCCTCCCTCCCTTGGGCCTCTCCTCTCTCTGAGATAGATGTCAGATCCTACTGTCCCCAGGACTTCACGAGCGGTTCTCAGGTTAACTTGTAAGGGGCTTCAGGCTCTCTGGAGATGGGAATTTCAGGAAGGCCCTCTGTTAAAACTGGGCAGCTCTAAGCCTTCCACATGCTGAGCTGAACTAGCCTTCTAGGGTAAGGACCAAGCTCCTTGGCCTTTCTGTCCTCTCCTATATGTGACCCCCATCCACTCCCTCAGCCTGGAATTCCATTCCATGTGCTGATGCTGCCTCTCCTCTGTGAGGACAGAGCTCCTCAAGATGGCTGGTCCTTCTAATGCTAACCACAGTGCCTGGCACAAAACAGACACGGAGTATTATGCTCATTCATCCCATCCACTAATAAATGATTAAACCAATAAGATTCTGATTCATAAAGCTAATAAATAAAAAAAACCACTTAGCTGTACTTTGAAATATACCTGTTAGAACAGGATATTCTAATGACATTAATAAAATCTAATTATCTGACCAACACTAGTATTTTAAAAAATAGAACAGAAAATATCACAGGAGTTCAAGGAACACCAGTAAATGGTACTTCACAAATCTGAAGTAGGTGCACAAATGCATCCATAAAAATACATTTAATTAGCAAGGAAATTACCAATATAATTCTGGTAATGTGATCAAAAATTGTTTCTTTCAAAATGGTGATGCAGTCACTAACCAAATCAATTGTGGTTACTCTGAATTTAGCTTTTAAAACAAAAACATCATCCTCCATTGTAAAACTTAGTCTGAGTGTGTTAATTAAGATGGCTTCCTAAATGGGGGAAATTAAAAACAAAAACACCTACACATGGGAATGCCTGAAGATTACAACTGATTAAATTTGCAAAGAGAACTGCACACCTGTTAACATNGTAGTTGGGTTTTAGGTTTCACATTGGTATCAGGTCATCCTTAAGCCCCGCCTCCCCTCCATCCTGTATTTCTTAAGGCAGTCTTGAATACTTCTACATTATTTACAAGCATCCATCCCAACACCGGCTTTCCTTTAGATGTCTGGAACCAGAGTATAGTTCCATGAAAGATGTGCTTAGGGGCTTGGTAGAACCTGGAATCACACACTAACCTGCAGCAGAGCAACTAACTAGGTCTGGGTATAAATCTGTGTGTTGTGTTGACAGTAGACATATAAAGAGCTAAGTGATTTGGTGTGGAAACTTATTTCTCCAAAATCAGTACCACAAACAGTTTCAGGACCCATGACACTGTCACAGATATTTTCCTGACTAGAGAATAAATCCTGACCACAGGGCAAAGCTGGCTAAATGACATACTGTTATTACTGTGGGCTTAGGCTGTTGTTTTTGTTGTCTGCTACAAAGGGTAAAAAGGCTTAATTTACACAGTAACTAAAACAATGACAATATACTCTGCTCTGCTGTAGTCTAGAGCAGCTTGTAGCCAACAGCCTTTTGGCTATTACAGCAAAAAGAGATAGTCTAGGGATCCAATTACAATATTCCATCCCTGTCATGCTTGGCCACTATAGTCAACAAATGTCTTACATCCTTGTCACAGTGGGGAATTACAAAAGGAAAACAGTGGCTACACTTGTAAGAATTAGCTATTAAATTCTTAAACTCAAAGCAGAAAATGGAGGTGCACACCTTTTATCCTAACACTTGGGAGGAAGAGGCAAGCCAATCTCTGTGAGTTCCAAGGCTACAGTGAGACTCCGTCTCAAGAAAAATGAATCAATTAATTCTCAAACTTCAACTGCTCACTTCTAAGAGCCTAATAAAGACATTTTGAAAAGATGAGTAAAGTGTTCTTTTAGTGAGACCTCTTAAAGCATTTTCTTTCAGGAAATATGGAAGGTAAAGAAGCAAATATGGGAAAGCTGCAAAAAGATAGGAACTTTAAGGAAGAATGGTCAAAGGACTCTTTAACAGTTGTGACCCTCAGAAGCAAAAGCTAGGCACTTTTAATAGAAAAAGAGGCAGAAGTCAACATGACAGCCTATCTGCTCTAGTGTAATGGGCCACACCTGCTTATAGACCAATGCTTCCAAGAATATCTGTTGACCCCACAGTAGATACAGCAGATACTGAAGAAATTAAACTCTAAGATAATTACTCTTTGACGGGGGAAAGGATAAACTCCAGGACTCTGACATCACAGTGGCCTTGCGTCTGTTTTTACTAAAGGCAAGGTGCCTGTCTTGGTCCAGGTTGCCGAAGCAGCGAACCATCAACTGGATGGCTTAGATAATCCACCTGCATTGTGTACAGTTCTCAGTGTAGAAGTGAGGATCCTAGCATTGCCAGGTTCTCTGTGAAAGCCCCTGCCTGGTTTACAAATATCCTTTTGTAGCTGGAAGTTTCTCCGATCCTGCTCAGCCCGAGGCTGGTTCGGGACTAATCTCTCCCACCTGCATCCCGCAGCTGCTTGGTCCCAAGTAAACACACAGAGGCTTATATTATTTACAAAGTGTATGGCCTATGGGTCAGGTTTCTTGTTCGTTAGCTCTTATAATTTAACTCAACCCATTTCTATTAATCTATATGTTGCCACGTGGCTGTGGTGTTACTGGTCTGCTGGCACCTTGTTGCTCCTTGGGCAGTGGATCTGCTCTCACTCTCCTTTCTTCTCCTCTCTCTCCAGTTGCAATGTACCGCCTAACCTTATTCTGCCTCACCATTAGCCAAACAGCTTTATTTATCACCAATCAGAGCAACACATATTCACAGCGTACAGAATGACATCCCACAGCATCCTCTTGTACTTTCAAAGAACAGATAAAAAGGCCTTGTATCATGGACACTAGTCCCAACCTTAAGGCTCTTTCCTCACAATTCAATCACCTCCCAGTTCCACCTTTTAATACTATCATACTGGGAACTAGGGTTTCAGCTAACAATATGAAATGAAATACAGATATTCAGTACGTATCCTTTTTAATCATGTACACAGAAAATTCTCAAAAGATCTGCATCAAGCTTGTCTTTTTTTTATTTTTTGGGGGGTGTGAGGGTTGGTCTTTTTAAGACAGGGTCTCATTATGTATTCCTATTAGCCTGGAACTCACTATGAAGACCAGACTGGCCTCAAACTTGTTGAGTCAGCCTCCACAGTGCTGGGGATTACAAGTGTATACAACTACACCTGGTTTGCACAGAACTTCTAAAAAATTCTCGTCACTGGGTGGAGTGGGAAAGAATCTGAGAAAGAAAAACACTTGTCCACTTCTGAATGCTCAGATTTTTTTCTTCAGTGCATGCATTCATAATGTACAATGTACACTGCAGTTATTTTATAATGCATTTTAATGTCAAATTCTCAGATACATAGAATTAACTCTTTGATAGATGTGGTGGTTTGAAAGAAAATGGCCCCCAAAGGAAGTGGCACTATTAGGAGGTGTGGCCTTGTCAGAGGAAGTGTGTCACTGTGGGGGTAGGCTTTGAGGTCTCTTTCTTTCAAGCTTCCCTCAGTGTGACTTTCAGTCAACTTCCTGCTGCCTGCCTATCAAGATGTAAAGACTCTCAGCTCCAGCACCATGTCTGCCTGCATGCTGCCATGCTCCCCGCCATGATGAAACAGACTGAATCTCTGAAACTGTAAGTGAGCCCCTACAATTAAATTAAGAGTTGCCATGGTCATGGGGTCTCTTCACGGCAATATAAAAACCCTAAGATTACAGGTTTCACAAAAGTTATGGGGCAGTTTTCACAAATGATGTAATAGCATCTCTGACTAGGAATGAGTTATTTAGTTTGCCAACTGCTCAAGATGCATTTGAACTTATATGAGGTGCTAAAGGAATGCTAAAAGAAAATTATCCATTGCCATTGTCTCCAAGAACTGACTCATCAGTTAGAGAAAATATGGATAGAACTACTTTGAGCACATATCTGAAACTAGTAACGATTAGGGTACCTGATAACAGAGTAACAAACACCAAGGAGGTTTATCAAAGAGAAAAGTTCAGCATGAGCCACACAGGAAAATGAGTTTGATTCATGGTACTGAGGCCCAGGCTGGAACCAGGTGAGAGCAGGNGGGTTTCCAAAGGACTTACTGGGTGGTCTAACGTAGTGAGGGAAGGGCAGAGCCTGCACAAAGCTTCCAGTGCTGCCTGGACTCCAGTCTATCTGCTTTCTTGTGATGGCTGTGAAATAATCTTGCAGCCAACAGAGCAGCCTCACATACATACTCGAGACATCTTCAGAGTCTATGGGAAGTTAAACCTGGATGGCAAAATTCTTACCACATTCACTCAATAGCAGTATCAGCACCTGATTATGTCACTATTTTAGACTTCTGAGAATTCACAGGCATTCAGCAAAGAGGTCAAATTTAAAAGCTTAGCAAATTCCCTTGGACATTAACTAATGAGAAAGAAGTGGATGTCTTTTGCAACCAGGGATGAGCAGACTTGAATTCATGTTCTCAGAAGGTACAGTAACACTTTTATATAATATTCATATTCACTGTTTGATAGTTTGGCTCCTTTTTTTTTTCTTTCCTTTCTTTTTAGACAAGGGTTTTCTTTGCAGCCTTGGTGACCTGGCATTCAATATGAAGCCCATCCTGGCCTTATATGTGTAGTAATATGTAGTAATATACAGGCTTTAGCCCAACAAGCGCTGAGATTACAAGCATGCACTGCCATACCTGGTGCCCACTGTTCAATTTCATTTATTTATTTAATTTTAGTGTTTTAGAGACAGGATATCCTGGATCTCATTCTGTAGACCAGGCTGGCCTCCATCTCCTGAGCACTGGGATCAAACATGTGCTCCAACACACCTGGCCCCATTGTTCATTTTGTATGTGGTCTGCTTCCACAAACAGGTTTTGTTGCTGTTGCTTTGTTAAAGAACATACAGATTTTATGTCATAGTACTGTAAAAACAAACACACAAAAACAAACCTGGAGTAATGCTGGGTGGGCACTGTCCCACTCTAAAAACAATGTTTAGCTCCTGAGATCCCAAAGAAGCAAGGAAAAGACTATATTTACTAGTCACCCTGTAAACTCACAAATTAGTAAGTTAGGTGGAAACGAAATGTTTCAATAGAGGCGTATTTTAAAGGGTTTTAAGTCTGTATGTATGTTTCTCTTCAATACTTTCAAGGACTTTAAAGAGAGGTGTCTATTTCTGTTTCCTTTCTTTTAAAGGGAAACAGTTAATGGTGACCATAACCTTGATATTTTATAAAATGTTATTATCTCCAAGTCGAAAACATTCATCTATCTGAAAATGTGTTCTGAATGCCTATTGTTATTTATTGTTACCTCCCTGAGAGGCACTACCTTTTGTGGAGAACATCATCATATGGCTTTGTGTTCTTCTATCTCTCTAGACTCCACATCACAGTTCTGTGGTCTGTGAGGAGCAGTCACTTGATCAAAGTCTCCTTACCCAACTCACCAGTGCTTCCAACTAGAATTTGAAAAAAGGGCAAAATGGAAGAGAGGAGCAATGAAGCTAGCAGATGGCAGCCAGACTTCCTGCAATCTGGAAGACCCCCCTACAGGGGGCAGAGACAGAAGACACTCACAGAAGGGGGCTAGAAAGCAAGATTTAGGGATGGTAAACCTTAGTTTTTCTTTTTCTAGGGGCCAGTTTGCGCCTTGTTTCCCTCACATTTTGTCCATCTCTAGAAAGGTTAACTAATACTAGTTAACTAAAAGGCCTTCTCTCTCCACACCACAAACCAGCTGCCATAGACACATCAACCACACTTCCAGTCAGATAGCTGGTTAGCACGCTACATTTCTGTGAGTGCCTTTTTTTCTGGTTTGTCATCTTATTTATTTTGGTTTTTTGAGACAGGGTTTCTCTGTGTAGCCCTGGCTGTCCTGGAACTCGATCCGTAGACCAAGCTGGCTTCGAACTCACAGAGATACACCTGCCTTTGTCTCCTGAATGCTGGGATGCGCCACCACCACCTGGCTTTATTTATTTTAATTTGGAAGAAGGGTTTGCACACATTCCACAGAATGATGTGGAGATCAAAGGAAAACTGCTATGATTCAATTCTCTCTTTATACCATGTGGAGTCTGGGAATCAAACTTGGGTCGGAAGGATTGGCAGCGAGCACCTTTACCCCGAGTACCCCACCGGTCTTAAGCTGCCTCTTTTAAGGCAATCATTTTTAAGTCTCTAGCTGGCCATGGCCTGGTATAAAAAGTTATCTGGGCCAACCTTATCAATACCACACCCAACCTTACAGAAATTTGTACTCAAAGAAAATTTGATATTAAGTCAATTAAGTCATAAACATAATTTTGCACCGAGGTTTAATTTTTTAAGTTCGACAAGAAGCAAAGTTGAATCTACAATGTACTCAAGTCAGGTCAGAGGCAGAACAGTTACTAAGTGGAGGGCTCCAATGAATGAAGAGTAACAGAAACACTGCCCTGTAGCAGACAGTACATAGCTTTGTTGAATCTGAATTTGTATGAAACCAACCTCCTCTCTCTCTTTCTCCCTGTCTCCTTCTATCCATCTCTCTTTCTCTCCTTTGGGATAATGTCTTACTATATAAATCTTGGCTGGCCTGAAACTTGTTGTGTAGACCAAGTTGGCCCCAAACTCACAGAGATTTCTGCTTCCTGAGTTCTGGGATTAAAAGCATGGCCACCACACCAGGCCCTTGCCTATAATATAACTTTTCAATAACCCTCTTTACCCTCCCTTAATTCTATCACATACTACTACTACTACTTATTAGTATTAATAATAGTAGTAGTATTAATATTTTAAAGCCATGTGTGAACCCCGGGTCTGGCCCATGTTAGGCAACTGTGCTCTTTCTCAGTAAACCGAGCTCTTATCTTTTTAATTCAGAAAACATCTCTATTCTTTGTAACCAGAAATGATGGACTAAAAATAATTATAAATTCAGGATTCTTTTTTTTTTAAATCTAATCAGACACAGACTAAATGTTTAGCTCCCTGTTTCCTGAATATTTTCTTGTAGGTTACCAGTTCATGTGAATCATTTCAAAATTACTGACAAATCTATAGTTTAATAATCAAGCCATCTATTATAATAGAATTTGTATCATAAACTAAACTGAAAAAATTACCTAACATCTACTTGCCATCATTTTTTTCTAGAAAATCAAACAGAATGGTCTCACAGGAGATGTTGATTCAGTCAAAACTTTGCCCATTATACCTGTACTCAGAGGCAGAGAAAAGAGGATTGGAAGTTCAATGCTAGCCTGCACCACACAGTGAAATCCTGTTTCGAAGTCGGCCAGCCAGCCAGCCACATGTGCTGGTGGAGGAGCTATTTTTGATGCTGCATGGAAAGCATTTAAGTTTAGTTAGAAATGATATGCCTACCGGGCAATGGTGGCACACGCCTTTAATCCCAGCACTTGGGAGGCAGAGGCAGGCGGATCTTTGTGAGTTTGAGGCCAGTCTTGTCTACAAAGCAAGTTCCAGGTCAGCTAGGGCTGTTACACAGAGAAACTCTGTCTCAAACTCCCCCCTAAAAAATAAATGATATGCCTGCCTATAATTCCAGCACTTCACAGGGAAATTGTGCACAGAGTAAAATAAACTGACTTTGAGTCTGCACTGGTAACTGGTTAATTTCTTTTGCCATGTCCACTTAAGTCCATTTATCAAAAAATGTTAGTGCAATGGAAACTTTAATGTTGAAGATTATCCTATGTCAAATATTATACATTGTTAAAATGTACATCCATACAGGCTTTATTCTTTGATCTCTCTATGCCATTTTTTAGGGAAAAAATGTACCAAAATTTCTAACCATTAATACAATGTTTAAGATGATTTCATGATTTTTTTCTAATTACAAAATAATTTGGACTTTATTTCAGCAAGAATTCCAAATATAAAAAAATTGACCCGGAAATAGTGACTACTTCAGTATATACTATTTCAAATTCTTTCTATACTGTTTATAAGACTTGATAAAGATATTAATTCCAATTACTTTTATCAATATTTTCAAACTAAGTATGTTATACATTTAAAAATACTCCTCTCTTCTTTCCTCTAGTCTGTGTGGATTCTACAAAACATAAGCCACAATCACATACACAATTTTAAAAAGAAAGCATTGAATTCTTAAGATTTATTTTTTGGTTGCTTTTTTGTTTAGTACTGGGGATTGAACACAGGGCCTTGTATATGCTAGGCAAGAATTCTTCCACTGATTACACCACCATTTCTGACATTTCTTAAAAGATTAAAGTTTTATGTCTTATTTCAAATAAAATGCTGGTCACAGGCACTCAGATTATTCTGAGTCATCACATGTTCCACTACACTGAGGCAAGCTGGTCAGAGGTGAGGAATGTGGGCACAGCACCATGAGATGTGGGAATACTTACACAAAACATAAACTCACTTCACAGTGTACTGCCTGAAGGCTGGACCAGCATGCCATAAGCCCTTTGTAAATCAACAAGACTAAAGAATGTTCTCACCTTCCTTTTGAGNTCTCAAGAGCAGCTCATGTGAAAGGGGAAAGTACTATCCACCATGTTTTGACNCTGTGTTTAAATTTAGACTGATTCTTACCAGTCTCTCATATGTAAAATGAATGTGTATTTCAGACTCAGTAAAATGGGGAAAAAAAGCATTAATAATTTTTCATACTGAAACATGTTGAGAGGAAATTTTTATTTTTGANTATACAGCAACAGTCAATATTAAGTCTAATTACTTACTTACTTAATGTATCTAGGTCTTGCTGGACACAGTAGGTTACATCAGTGACCCCAGAACCTGGAGAGGCTGAAGCAGGGTAACTGAGGACCTGAAGCCAGCATAGGCTGAAGAGTAGAGAGATTGCTTTTTCTCCCAGCTTCTGTGAGGAAGAAGCTATTAAGAGTTATTGTTTTCCATCCTACCAGGGGCTCAAGATCTTGTACACAGCAGAGTATACTTCTCTGTGCTTTCAGTCAGCAGGGTGATGTGCCAATAATGTGCTTGGAGAAAGCATTTACTCCTTCTGTGCCTCCAGTTCCACTTCTATAGTTTACAGATGACAAGAGCCTCCCTCACGCAATTGTTATGGGATTAACTACTTTTCTTTTTTTACTGTGGTTGAGACAAGGTCTCACTATGTTGCTCAGGCTGGCCTCAACATCCCAAAGGCTAGTACAAACATGTGCTACCCTGCCTGGCCTCAATTAACTATTAATATTATATATACAAATTAATATATATTAATATAATATATATATACATGCAATATATTCAGAACAGTTCTCAGAGCATAGTAAGCAAAATATTAAGCACTTGCTATTATTACTGTAACCCAATTATTCTGGGACTAGAATCAATATCCTTAGAAGGTTATGACAAGGAGCAACACTAAGAACAGTTGGGCTTCTGAGACTGAATGTCTAGAAAGATGTCACGCAGAGAAAAACAAACAAGAACTGGGGAGGTGGCTCAGTGGATAAAGAGCTTGTGTGCAGGTGTGAGGACTACATTCTGGATCCACATGATAAGCCAGCAATATGGAGGTCATCCATAGACCAGTACTCTGGAGGCTGGCTACCTAAACTAGCTAGAATTAGTGAAGCCTGGATTTAGGGAGACCCTCAATAAATAAAGCAGAGAGTGACTAAGGGAAAGAATAGACTTTGGATTTCTACACGCTTGTGCAACATTTATCTATATATATCTAAAACACCCACACACACACGCATATCACATGCACCTGTGGGAAAAAAAAACCCTAAGAAACTGTTCTACATTTTGTAAGTAAAATGTCCTTAAAATGAGCCAACATAGGTTAGCTTGGAACCCGAGCATGAAGCTTATGATTAGAAATAACAAATTAGCTACTGCCAGCAGATGGTCTTAAATCTGAGATCAAGGTTCGTGAAAAAGAAGTAAGTACCAATTCATAGACCACAGCCATGATTTCCATAAGGCAGTGGTTCTCAGCCTTCCTAATGCTGCGGCCCTTTAATACAATTCCTCATGTTNTGGTGACCCCCAACCATAAAAAATTATTTTTGTTGCTATTTCAAAACTGTAATTTTGCTACTGTTATGAATCATAATGTAAATATCTGTGTTTTCAATGGTCTTAGGCGACCCTTGTGAAAGGGTCATTCGACCCCAAAGGGGTCACGATCCACAGGTTGAGAACCACTGCTGTAAAGCTTCATGTGAATGAATGAGATAGAAAACAAAGTACTGAATCCAGAGTGAATGACTGAATGATCATTCATTCATTCAGGCAAGATCAAGAAAGATTTTTAGGGACTGAGAAGACAGCTTGCTAATAAAGCGCTTGCTTGTATGCAAGCATGAATGTTAGGAATATTATTTTAAGGTGTGTTACTTTTGTTTATGTTACATTTGTTTAACTCTGTGAAGCTGTGTTACTGTGCCTGTCTAAAACATCTGATAGTCTAATAAAGAGCTGAATAACCAATGGCAAGTCAGGAAAAAGAATAGGCTGGGCTGGCAGACAGAAAGAATTAATAGAAAGAGAAATCTGGTAGAGGAGAGATCTAGGAGCGAGGGAAGGAGAAAAACATCAGGGGCCAGCCACCCAGCTACACAGCAAGCCACAAAGTAAGATTACAGAAGTAAGAGAAAAGTAAAAGTCCAGAAGCAAAAGACAGACAAGGTTCATTTAAAGTTAAGATAAGCTGGCAAGAAACAAGCCAAGCTAAGGCCAGGCATTCATAATTAGGAATAAGCTTCTGTGTGTGATTTGTTTGGGAGCTGGGTGGTGGGCCCCAAAGAGACAAAGAGTAAGAAAACAACCAGCAACACATGAAGACTGAATTCATATCCCCATCACCCACAATAAACAGGCAGCTGTGGCAGCACATGCTTGTGATCCCAGCACCTGGAAGCAGAGGCAGAATGGTCGCCAGGTTCAGTGAGAGACCCTGTTTCAAAGAATAAGGTGAAGAACAACAGATGACACTTGATGACAAGCTCCAGCCTCCACTCGTATGCCCACACCCACATACATAAATACACTATACTTGATGACAACCTCCAGCCTCCACTAGTATGCCTACACCCACATACATACATACACTATACTTGGTGACAAGCTCCAGCCTTCACTGGTATGCCCACACCCACATATATACATACACTATACTATTCTCCCCCACCTCTCCTTGTCACTCTCCCCCCATCCCCGTCTCTAGCATGCACACACACACAACCTTTAAATCACNACTACTCAGACACAAATTATCCTAAGGCAGTCGAATAACATTCCTGAGGCATCAGGTTTGGTGCATCTCCATTTATTTCCCTCTTCTTCCAAATCTCTAGCGTTGCTGCTCAGGTGGGATTGACAAAACTCTCCCTCTAGGGAGCACCTTGTTTAGTGAAATAAGTTGAGCATCCTATTCTCTGATGCCAGTCATGATCACTCAGACCAATTACTGATCCCAGGACCATAGTGAGGCAGATGTGCGCTTTCCGACTGGCCTTCTAGGACTTGTGACTACTGTGGAGAGAGAGCTCACTTGTGAAGACAGCCTGCATAACAAATAAAGCTAAAAATAAAGAAGGAAAAAACTGTGTCTGGTCAGGTCATTTAAGTCATTTAAGACTAGAAGTCTTATTTAAAACTGGAATCTGCCTACTCTGTGACCAATGATTTCTCTGTCACTTTGGCCATGTCAGTGTTAGACTTCTTATTGCTTTATAATCAGATTATACTATAAAGACAACAGAAAATCAAACTTTTTTACAATCAATAGTAAACATACCTGCTCATATCATGACTTTTAATCTATTATAATTAATGACACCAAGGGGAAAATCTATTAATCTGCTTTCTCACTTGGAAACAATTCCCTCTAAATCTCAAAAGTACACCCAGACAGTACCTTAAATACACTCTAGTTTGACTCTTTTGTATGTATTTGATACTGCTAAGTTTTCAAAGTGATGGAACCTTTTCCTGACTAGGGCCACTGAACTTGTACGTAGTTAGCAGCAGCAAGAGAAGAAGCAATCACATGGGAAGAACACATTGCACTAATGTGAATGAATCAGTGGCAAATCTCCTTTTTGACAGTACTAGATGCGCTCTCTCTAGAGGACACTGATGCTTTGCAGATCTGAAGCCGTTGCACAAGACACTAACCAACCTTGCATGGCTCCGACCAGCCAGTCTGCCACTAGCACTAAGTACACAGCTTATTTGCATTTTTTTTATAAAGTACAGTATGCTTCAATATTTTGAAATAAAAGATGTGCCAGAAATAAAAAATCCTTACAAGCTCTTAGCAGCTCTTTCTAAATAAATTGCTATAAATATTACTGTGTTCTTTAAATTGCTATAAACATTACTGTGTAATTGTGGCCAAATTATTTTGGCCATTAAGGTTGGCAGCTCTCCAAATGTAATTATCTTATACAAGGGTCAGCTAGCTCTCATAGGATACTTTAAAGTAAGGTGAGGTCAACTTCAAATAAGACCACCTTAACAAGCAGAGATGGTCGATTTTCAAGGGACTACACAGCATCCTGTGACAGGAGACTCACCTGCCAGAGCCTTGATACGGGACCTCTCAAAGAGCCGTGCAGAGCTGTTTTCATTGTCCCAGTCATCCACATCCCAGCGATTGTTGACATCGCTGTACTGCTGCTGGATCTCAATGTTGTCATAGTCTGTGGCTACTGTGGTCGTCATCTTGAACTGTCTCAGGCGTTCTTCCACATCAGTTCCTTCTTAGAGTTCTAAGAAAAAGAAAAGGAAAAGCTCACTTATATATACAAAGAATTCAGTCTCTACAGACCTGGTAGGATAATAGTAAGTAGAAAGTAAGGCGGTTACTGCTTGTCCAGATATGCCTTCTAGAGCCAAAGCTCGTTTTGAACTTTGGCTCTGCTTCATATCAAATGTGTGACCTTGGCTAACCTACTTTATGGTTTTCCCCAAACACGTTAGTGGGAGGAGATTTCACAGGCTGTTGAGAAGACTAAATGAAATGCTGGATACCACACTAATGGTTCTTCCTTTTCTAAAAAGTTTCAAGTACAGGTTTAAAGTTATAGCAGGGCTATATCAACACCTACTTGGGTATTTGAATGAATTCATTTCGTTTTATTATCTATCACCAGAAAGTATTACCTTCTAGTTTCTCATTTATAAAATGTTATTTAAGAAAACTAACAAATCATTCTATACATCTCATTTACATATTAAAATTGATGCCTAAGATTTCATGTAAGCATATGGCATCAAAGATAGTATCCATGCATAGTAAATACTCAATAAATACTGTAATTATTTATGCCACTATTATTATAAATTCTATGACCAATGCCAATACTAATCTCCACTCCTTAGGCACCCCTGAGGGTCATGGTTGATTTTTAGGAATAACTGAAATAAATTCTGGCCCACTGGTGTCTTCATTTTATCACAGCATGCTTGAAGGATTAAGAGAAATATATTTAGCTTTAAATACAGCTTCTCCATTCAATAAAGCGATTACTCACTTGTTGAACTCAAACATACTGAGGACTTGCTACATGCTCAGCACTGCTCTCAATTCCTGGGAGAACAATACATGACATAAGTGAAGCTTATGTCCTCATAGAAGGAGGTAGACAAAAATACTCAAGAAAAGCCAAGGAGTTTAAGGAAATACAATGCAAGGAGAAGAACTTGAGAGTGGCTGTTTTAGACTGTAATAAAAATCCCTCTTAGTCCTGAAACAGGTCTCAGTGTCCGAAAGGTACAGACCATGCACAGGTCAAGAACGGCGGAACTCCAGACAAAGAAAACACCATGGCAAGCATCCTCAGTATAGCTAGAGTCTGGTGTACAGAGGGAAACAAGGCTGGGAAGCTAGACAGGGCCAGCCAGAGACAACCTAGAGTCTAGCATGATAAACTTTGAGCCAGCATCTGTCATTGCTAGATGTGTGCTTCTAAAGGATTATGGCGCCGTGTGGAAAACAGATTCTAGGAGGCAAAAAGAGAAGCAGAGCTGGTTGGAGTCTACTCCAAGATGGAAGTGGTTTGGCACTATAGAGGTGGTAGCCCTGAATGTGGTTGTGGTGGGGGGAGGCGCTAACAGGACCTAGTGAAAGATCTGGCTAGACCTATGGCATTAGTAAGGCTCTGTGCTTGATTCCAATTTGTATGGGTAAATTCCTGTATGTGTTCAATTTCACTACAGGGACGCAGACTCAGTCAGACATACAAAATTATCCAAGTAAGTTAACTGCAAATCTAAGATAACTCTTGTCTTGGTGGTAGAAAGATATTACAAGGGAAATGATGCTGGTTATTTCCTCTCCTTCTTTCTCCTCACACTTGGCCCATGTTTTCCTCAGTGTGTACCAAGAAAGTGCACAAAGACCGGTTGGCAGAACTCACCACTAGAGTCTATGTGTTCATAAAATAAGATCAACCCAGTAACACAGGACTGGTCCCTCATATATGCACCATACAAAGGAAATAAAGCAGGCATATGCTGAAAAGAAACAATTCTCTTATTGTGCCTCCAATGTAGCTTTCTCCAGTTCCAACACAGAATCACATACCACAGATATAACTGGGTCTCTGTGCTGAAACAAACTAACTGTAGCTGGAATGATACCATTGGTGGCACAAGCAAACCACTGCTTCCTGTTTTACTGATTTCTCACAAGCCACTAGTGAACATCAGCATATCCTATAAGCTCTCCAGGACAAAGCACCAAGTCCACCTGACAACTCACAAAATCTGCTCTCACAGTCATCATTCACGGCATAAACAGAAAATTCCTTAATGGGAGTGGCATTCCCATCAGATAGATGCAGTCAAGCCCAACAAGACAAATGTGTTGGCATACTAATTTTTTGTTATTTTAACAATATATTTACAGAATTTCACCAAAACACAAAATAACAAGCCAAATTCTATTGATTGAGTGACCTTCCAGTTAAACAACTATAACATAGGGAGAGAGTCAAGGAAGGAGGGAAGACCAGTCACTTTTTGACCTTGGAGATGTTTAACTTTCATGACTACCCCAACACCAAAGCTTTTTATAAAAATCTGTCTTGGAAAATTTTATCTCTAGTAAAGAAAAACTTGATAGTATTATTAATCCCTCAGAGTATAATCATTCAAAGTATAGAAAACTCGATTTAATCCAACTCAAGGAGAAACCCAAGCAGTGCAAACCCTCACCAGGTAAGCTTTGGTATTTGGTGCCATCTACTGACCAACAGACCATGCTACAAATCTCTTTAGCAAGAGGTTGTATCAGCTATGAGCACAACTCACACCACACAAAGAGGTGTCTTTTTGAAGTTATCTACAACAGGTTGGATTTTCCCAAGGTGCTTTCAATCATACATTCCCAGGGCAGATTAAATATGTCTGACTCTATCAATGGCCACTGTATAAGTTCCTACAATCACCCTGTAATGAGTAAAGTCAGCACTGTCCTAAGAGTGACATGAGTAATGCCCAAGTTCTCTGTGACTAGATTTTGAGCAGACAGTTTAAAGTGTCTATATCTACCTTCTCTTCTTCACTATGTGTCCACATGTGGCTATAAAAAAAGGAAAAAGTAATGATATAGTTTTTGAAAGGCCAAGAGCTCTCCCTCTCAGATAGGTTTCTAATCCTGTCTTCTGAACATGAATTTCCCAAAAGATCCAAAGAAATTTCAAATATGTTATCATATTTTCCTTCAATAGACAGAAACTAATTTTATTTTTTCAAACCAGTGGGTCAAAACAGAACATTGGTGAGGAAACTATGATTCTACATCCATGAAGCAAAAGGTTCTTAGAGTTTTAGCATGGACTACTACAGGTCATGACCATTAGGAAAGAAACCAAAGTATTACCATTCCTGATTTAGAAGCATTCAATTAGTTTTCTCTGTTGATGAAATTTTAAAATTTCACAAAGTAAAAACATCTATCCTGTTATTTCCTAACATGTCACATTTATTTTCTGTCACACAGGCAACTGAAAACCCACAGTGTTTTGTCCTATGAAGAAACAAGAATTCATTCCCACTCCACTTCCCAGGCCTCTTCCATTACTGATAGACTTCCGTGACCATGCTTTCAGGGCTCTCTGGCTCTTTCTTACCCTAAGAATGACCAGCTGCTCATGGACAGCTAATGTGGTTACTCAGTGGTCACCCTACAATCACAAACTCAGTTTAAAAGCAGAATACCAATTAATGTAAACGCATACAATAAAGTACTTCTCCATACACATACACTATTAAAATCTTGGTTTTCCTTTTTAAATTTAATCTTTATCCATGACAGTATTTTTTTTCCTTTGTTTTTCGAGACAGGTTTCTCTGTGTAGCCCCAGCTGTCCTGGAACTCTATAGACCAGGCTGCTCTCAGACTCAAGAGAGCTGCCTGCCTCTGCCTCTTGAGTGCTAGGATTAAAGGTGTGCACCACCACCATCTGGCAGACATTTTTTTTTTAAACTATCCAAACTAGTAAGATCTTATAGAAGAAAGTAATAGAGAATAGAGAATACACGGAATTTTCACTGGCAATACACACATTTGTTACTCAATCTTAATTAAAACCTCAAATGAATTCAAGTAAAATGAACAGGATGAACCACATCTGCCAACCCACTTTCACGAGGAAAATCAGACATTAACAATTGCTCTTATAGAATTTACAAACCCTACACACACTTCAAACCTTCCCATTTCACTCACAGAAGACATGTAAAAGTATTGATTGGACTGTTAATACACTATTTTTTAAAACATTAAAAATAAAAGTAAGTTGTTCTCAGGACTTTGAAGACACCAAACTGTATATATGAGATTCTTCAGTACTAGACCTAGGAGAGTTTGACATCAGCCTTCTCAACTATTTAAGTCACCCATACTCAGTACAATTATACCCTGTCTACCACTACTACTTGCCCATTGAGGCATTCTGTAATGAGTGTAAAACAGCCAACACAGAGCAACACTCGAGCAACCAGTGACCTGTAAACTAGGTCACCAACTGCTATTCAGGTTCATGGAGTGAGTGTCTGCAGAGGACTCAAGACTCCATTGTACAAACTCATTGTTTGATAATGATGTCTTTGGAGAGATGGAGAATATGGATGAAGAAAAGTGTCTATGATATTCAGATAGCTAAGTCTAAGCTCTTGAGAATGACAACTTTCCCTTTCTGCACTGGGAATTCTCTATACACAAACATGGAGACATACAGTTAAAAACAGTTTTCAAACTCACAAGCATACAATGTATTTTAGAAAACCATCATATGCTTAAGAAACAATTAAACAACAAAACCCTGATAAGGGCTAAAAAGATGTCTCAAGAGGATAAAGCACCTACTGCTGATCTTAGTGGCCTGAGTTCAATCTCCAGGTTTCCCAACTCCTAAGCTTTACAATGAGTAACTGCCAATACCATCCTAGGTGTGAAGAATGTCTAAGTTCTTTGTGACCAGGTTTGAGGAGACAGCCTGAAGCTCCTGTCAGCTTCCAGTCAGCATGCACATATGTGCAAGTGCTGTTCTCACTTAACACTCTTTTACAAACAAACAAATAATAAAATTTAAAGCATACAACTGCTATAGAGATTACATCCCAAACTCATAAAATCTGACCACTCTGAGAAGAAATAGTAGTGACATTTTTTCTTACACCTTGTTAATAAAGGGAGAGCTACTTTAATCAACTTCAGTCCATTTATCAATCATTTATTAAATCCCCTACCATGAGCCTCAGAGTGCAGGAGTTAAAGGCATGCACCACCATGTCCAGCCCCATCATAATCATTTTATCTTCTTAGCAGACTGTTAACATTATGAAGCAGTTTTACAAATTCTGTTTTGAGTAATAGCAGCATTTGCCTAGTATTATTTTTCCATCCCATTATTTTAAACCTTTCACAGTTAAATAACTGGGCCAAGTCATGGGGCCATGATATTTTTGTCACAATACCTTTATAACTGTTGTGTCCAGAGCCAGAAGAGTGCAAAGTTGATGGGGCTAAACCCCAACACAATTAAAACAACATTTATAAGGTTTGCTTTATATGGTCCATCCTGCTTTCCTTGCTTTCTCATTCTCTCCTACCCAAAAATCTTTTGCAGTCTATAATATTATTGTCAGCCCTTGTGTGGCTAACAAAGAAAGATAAAATTTCCATGCTGCAGTGGTGGCACATGCTTTTAATACCAGCACTCAGGAGGCAGAGGCAGGCAGATCTCTGAGTTCAAGTCTATCCTACTCCACAGAGTGAGTTCCAGGACAGCTAGGATTACAGAGAGAAACCCTGTCTTGAAAAAACCAAAACCAAAACAACAACAACAACAAAGCCAGTTGGTGAGAAACACAGTGGCTTAGTTACTTTTACATGAAAACACTCTATCAACCAGATCTTGTCATCATACTTTAAAGATTCATTAGGACTGGAAAAATCATTTAGCAATTACAGGCAGTTGCTGCTCTTAAAGAGAACCTGTGCTCAGTTCCCAGCACTTACACTAGCAACTCACAACTGTCTGAAACTCCAGTTCTAGGGAATCCAACTCCCTCTTCTGGTTTCTATGGAGACTACATATGGAGGCACATAAGTAAAAATAAAATTTAAAAAGAATTTAAAAACAGCATAACCATAAGCACAGTTCTACAAAATGTGGAAGGGGAGAATAGGACCCTTCCTTCTGTCCTTCCTCTATTTGACAGAGAAAACCAAACAAGGAATAGTGAGATGATAAATGTATTTATTACCCGAGTCTCTTCAATAAAAAATCTTGATATTAAGTGTTAGTTATCTTCATTTACTGTTTATACATTAAATTTTAAACAAAGCACATTATTCCTTTTCTCTGCCTACATACGTGATAACTATCTAAATTTTACATATAATTTTGTTAAGTCCTAATCTTTTAAAAAATCAGCTATATTTTGAAAGTGAACAATAAAACAAGGCAGAGTTAGCTTCTCCAATGTTCATTTATCAGACTCAAAAATCACTAAATTTAAAACAAACTAAATTTTTTAAAAGTAATACACAGCTATGATAATATACACGATGGGTAAAGGTCATCTTTGCTTTTACACCACTTACAAAGAGCAATTAAAACTGACCTCATTAACTCAGAACAAGCCTAACACCGTTGTTCACAGACAACGAGGAGTTTATCATCACTATAAAACGTCTTTTCAACCTTACACTTACTTCCAAACAGTTTTAAGTAACATCAAAACATAGTTCTAACAGTACCAATGGCAAAACACCAACCCTGAGTTTCAGTGAGTTTGGCATTTAACTGCTTTATTTGTTGTGAAGCGTAGTAAGCCAAAACTGTGCTTTCCTGAACAACAGAGGAGCAGCCACAGAACAGACTTTCTCTTTGGAAGCTTTTTTCTTTGGCACTGGAGCAGCCCAGTGCCAAAATTCTTGGCAATTTATCAAGTAAAATGCAAATCTCAATTTTCTGGAATAAAGATTATATGAAAATATGTGAAATTGCCACAAACAGCAACAGTATATCAAGCATTACTGCTATGCACATAGGCC
>LZPO01087648.1:28868-46114 GCA_001675575.1 Neotoma lepida | reverse complement strand
TGTTAATATACAGACCAGAACTGTCAGATTCAAAAACCTTTGCTCACTGCAGGAAATGTAGAGATGAAAGGGATACATTTCCTTCTTAAAAGTAACCATCTTGTTGGGAAAATGGCTAAATAACCAGGAACTTTCGTCTTGTGCAGTGATTACTGTACTCTGCGCAGAAAGGGCCATCACAGCCAAGAAAGTTGTATTTTCTGGATGCCAAGAACTCAGNTTCTTTACATGGTTTTCCTTATTTTATTCCTGCTCTTGTCTGGGAGGCAGACATTGCTCAGATGTGGAAATGGAAACTCAGAGAGGTGAAAAACCTTGCCCCAATCCATACTTGTAATAAGTAGGTAAAACAGGAGTTATCTAAGGCTGTTTAGCCCAAGATGATACCGTGTGAATTACTGGAGGAAGATCCTGATGAGGTTAAAGCGTCTTCAGTGTTCTCTGCTTGCCAGCCGATATAGCTTGTGGAAGGCAACTTCCAAAAGACAAGTACAGTGGCATTCTCTTTTTATTTAATGTGTATTTAACATATAAATACATTTTTATTCATTAAAATCCTCAATAATAACCNTCTCATACCTGTAATAGAAGGGAAGTTGACTATAGCTAAGAAATCATGAAGTCANTTGTGAAGGAGTCTAATTTATCTTTATTAAGTTCTCAGAGTTCTCTATCACTTTCTAGTTCTAATCACTTACTTTCATGGAGAACATTGCTTTCCTATGTTGCTAGATCATTGTCTATAAATTATGTACAACAGAAGTACAGTATAACACCATACCTAAAAACTATGTATTATTTACAGTGTCACAGGTGAACTATTGAAAGCAATGATATGATTTGCCAAAAATTCTATTTCAGAAATAACTTGTCTAGAATGCTGAACCTGTACAAAACTGGCCTTTTTTTCTGCTGTTTATATATTTTTTAGTAATAAATGTGTATTATAATAAAATATTTCAAATAAACACTGCATTATTAATGTGGCTTGTACTTGCCCTAAGGCAGCAGAAGCATAAATGGTTCATTTAAATTCTGGGCTCTTCCTACAACACACAGCACTTCTGATAGTTCTATATGTAAAGGCTGTACCTTTATTCTCTCTTTTCTTGTTTGAATGTTATATGCTGATGCATTATCTACAGTATTTAATGCTCTACCACTAAATATAAATTTCCCCTCATTTATGAAAAACTAGTATTATTTAGTATTGNTATTATTAAAGAAATACATGCATATGGGTGAATTTCTCCAGCTCTGCAAGTTTTCTCACTTTTGTTCCTTCCCTTGGTTACAACCAATCAATTTTAAATGATGACAAATGCATCGCCCTTGTATTATGCTTTAGCTCATTTTAAGGCCAAGAGAATTCACACAGCACTATCACTCTGTGCTTTGGGACATTAATAATCTAGAATTGCCAAAGAGGAAAACATGGTAACAAAGTGGTCACTCTTGGCAATTACTTTTTACCACATGAGATTAAGGGACAGAGTCCTTTTACCACACCATTTATCAAACTCCACATATATTACATTATATCGTTTCCATTAAATATTACCTAGTGGTTAATTAAAATTTACAAAATGGTATTCATTACAAAGTGTTAATCAATACTTGCAATCCATTTACCTTGAGCATTGAGATCAATTTCTAGAAGTGATATTAATAAGCTGTTTGTCATCTAAAATTTTCTTTTTTGGTTAAGGTTGACTTTTGGTTAATCTAAAATTGTAAACTGACTTTAATGGAATAATCAGGAAATGGTTCTTATTAACAGCTTTTCAGCCAAGTCATTTTTACATCATTTCTATGTACAGTTCCAACCTGTTGCTGCTGTGATGCAGTATTCTGGCAGGTATGGGCAGGATCAAGAATTTCGCTACCATTACAGCACTCTTTAGCCAAGTAGCATTTATCTGTGGACTCCAAAGTTTGGGTTAGACTTATCCACTGAGTGGGTATCTAGGTTTTCTAGAACAAGAGAAATGTGTCTGCAGGCTTACAAGTGTTAGGGACCAGAGGGAATGGGTCTTCTTAGATCAGTGGTTCTCAATCTGTGGGTTGTGACCCTTTGGGGGTCAAATGAACCTTTCATGGGGGTCATCTAAGACCATCAGAAAATTGAGATATGTACATTATGATTCATAATAGTAGCAAAATTACAGTTATAAAGTAGCAATGAAAATAATTTTATTGGTTGGGGGGATCACCATAGTATGAATAATTGTATCAAACTGTCTCAGCATTAGACCATTCACATGAGATATGCTGGTACTGCCTGAAGAGTTTAAGTGATTTCGAGTCTGGAAGGGGGAAAGCGTAGAGCAGAGAGGAGGAGGAAGAAATTTCTTTAACAAGAGGCCCTCCCCTAGAAACCACTCATAATTCATGGTCAGCCTCTATTAGAAACACTATAAAGTTCATGATTCAGAAACATGCCCTGCAGCTCCTTAAAATGGGAAATGGAGCAAGTTGTGGTGGTGCACACTTGTAATCCCAACACTGGGGTTGCTGAGACAGGAGGATTATAAATTTGAGGTCAGCCTATGATACATAGGGAGCCACTATTCCAGCAAACACATAAACATCATACAAGTTACAATTTATAGTAGTAATTAAGAATACATTGTGCCTGGAGCTAAATAACCTAAGGCATAATCTCCAAGAAATCTTCAAGTAATATAGGCTGTTGCAAGGTTTTGTTTTAATTTTTTCTTTCCTTTTTTTTTTTGACATAGGGTTTCTCTGTGTAGCCTTGGCTATCCTAGAGCTAGCTCTATAATCAGGCTGGCCTCAAACTCAGAGATCTTCCTGTCTCTGCCTCCTGAGTGCTGGGATTAAAGGCATGTGCCACCATATTTAGCTATAGTATAGGACCTTGAACAAGCTACTTCATCTTGTCTTGGAATCCCTTCATCAGATAAAAGTGAGTGATAATTATACTGTCTTTCAGGGTTGTAGTGGGGATTAAATCTTGGTATGTGAAGANCTCAGAGCAGTGTCTGGCCTATAGTGAATCTTTAATAAATCTTAGCTACTACTGTTATCAGATAGTCTTGGCAAGAGTAGGGATTTAAATCTTTCCTATTTAAACATTAGCTAGATTAGGGCAGGTAGAACTGTGTTCAGGTATACTCTTTGTTCTTGACAATGTTGTGAATCATGAGGAAGCCGCTGCTACACATTCTTCTTCTGTATTGGTGGTTATTTTGAGTCAAGCACTCCACCAAGCAATAGAGAATATTTTCTATCTATCTCTGATTCTATTTTCAAGGAGCCTGCTATCAAGGAGAAGTGACAAAATGAAAAGGTATTAAGCTATTAAAAGTTAACTTCCTGATATGATGAGAGTTGAAGTCCTTGAGTAAGAGCCATAGGTAGAGGGCACAACAGAACACTCCAGGAAGAAGAAATAGCAAGAGTGGCAGAAATAAAGGGGGAGAAATTTGTCATGTGCTGGATTATAACCTTAAAAACTCATGTGTTAAAGTTTTAATACCTCATTTTTAACCTCATTTTTAAATAGAGTAGTTTTAGATATGCATTAACATAAAATCATACTGGTATAATNTGAGTCCCTAGTAGATATGACTGGTATCACTTAAAAGGGAAAATCTGGACATAAATGCACCTGCAGGGAAGGT
The DNA here is from genome assembly GCA_001675575.1 of Neotoma lepida. Classification (NCBI taxonomy): domain Eukaryota; kingdom Metazoa; phylum Chordata; class Mammalia; order Rodentia; family Cricetidae; genus Neotoma; species Neotoma lepida. The sequence goes on along the minus strand of LZPO01087648.1, from coordinate 42,467 downwards.
TCCATGTGATAACTGGACTTGTGCTACTGTATGTCAAAGAACTGAAAAATCAGAGAGAATACTGAATAATCCTTGGCCTCCATGTTCTAAAGGAGCCGAGCCCTAATCACAACCCATCAAGGAAGGGAGGCAGTGCACTTTTGTTGTTTAATTCACTTAACAATATTTTTCCCTAAAAGCCCTGGCAAACTAGCCTAAAAGTATAAATGGAGAGGGGAGGAGCTTGATCTGGGTTTATATTAGTAGAATTAGTGGAAAGTAATCCCATTATGCCGAGATAGAATAGACAGAACTCCAGGAAAAACAAATGCAGAGATCTGGGGATGTGGCTCACTAGAGTGCTTGCCTAGAAAGCAGGAAGCCCAGCATTGACTAAGCCAAGCANGGTGGTGTAATTCCAGAACAAGAGAGGTGGGGGCAGGAGCATCAGAAGTTCAAAGTCACCCTCGGCTACACAACAAGTAAAAGCCAGCCTGGGGATGAGACCCTGTTTAAAAAATCATACAAGATANGTAAAGACTGAGAAGTAAACATAGAGATGCATGACTTCATTTAAACATGCTGTGACCATGAGAATAGATACAAATGTATGCATGCATGTTCATCCACTCAACAGCAGTCTTCCATAGTCTAAGTGCTAGGCACATTTTTAAGTATTTAGAATCCATTGAGCTACAAATAAAATTATCATACCGATAAAATTATTGATCTCACACTATACTATTATACTACCTACTACTACTACTATTACTATTACTACACACACACACACACACACACACACACACACACACACACACACGATACATATACAAGTTGTGGAAATATCTTGTTAAATTACATACTAAATAGGAACTATACAACAAACACTAAAATGTGTGACATTCCCATGGCAGAAGAGTTTATAGGTGTGGTTGGGGACGAGTGTTCACCGTCCACCTCAGTGCTTTTCAAAATGCTCTCACTCAACTTCAGGATTTTCATAGGACCACAGTAAAGGCATTGTGCTATGTCTAAAAGGAGAGAGCAGAGCTCTGTGAGTGAGTGAATGAGTGTATGTGTTGAGTGTGTGTGTGTGTGTGTGTGTGTGTGTGTGTGTGTGTGTGTAGTTGACTCTTTCCAAAGAGCACTCTTCTACAATAGGAAAACCACTTCCAAACTGATAGAAGTAATCCTTGATGAGGGACCATCTCTGTGTCCCCACTCTTAGCACTGTAATATTGGGGACTGAGCACTTACGGATGCTTTTTGAGTAACACATTCAAATCAAAGCAGACAGCTTCATTTGTTCTTAGGAATTTAGGTGTTCAGTAAATTTAATGAATTTTACTTCTGGAATTTCTTTCCTGAACATTGTTATTTCACATTTGATTTCATGGTCACAACTAAGAGGAAGCTGGATANGTAAAATTTGTCTCTGAGTGACAAATGACCAAGATTTCCATACCACTCTGAATGACTGAGAAAAAGGTAGACATATCTCCATACACACACATTTGCACACGATCATTCTGTTCAGTGTAAAAAGCACACGTAAGTTGCATACAGAGCATTATGCATGTGTGTATGTGTGTGTGTGTGTGTACATATAAATTTACAAATCATGTTTTTAGTGATTCTCATATCTATCCGCAGTTTGGTAGTACAAGAAGATGTTCTGCAGTGTTCCAAGATAGAAGAGCCCTCAATAGGCCTACCTATTTGTGATGCCTGTGAACCACAACCTTGATCACCGTGACAAGATATTCCTAAAGGTTCTATATAGTGCCACTTATATTCCAGAGTATCTGGACGAATTCACCAAAATGTGCTTCTCTTGGGAGATGAAACACGGGAAAAAAATAAGACTAATTTCAGTTGATATCTTTTATTCTATTGGCATTCTAAGCTGTTTATGTGCTGCTTTAGTGATATTTTAAGCACTTAACACCTATAAAATATCGAAAGTATCAACTGAGAAGTTTACAAGAAGGATCTCTAGGGAGAGGAATAGTAGGGCATAGATACTATGAAGGGGAAATGGGAAAATGGGGTGCTTTAGTAGGGGAGGGGTGAAAAGGGCAATATATAGGGAGGAGGTAAATAACAGTAAATACATCTGAAAATGTTATAGGTAATTATTATTATATGGTTATTAAATATCTATTATATATATACNTATATATATATAAAATCTTATTTTCAAGTAGGTTCATTTCAGATAGGATTTTATATAAGGTCACACTGGTGTAGGGTTGGTCCCTAATACAATATGACTGGTTTCCCCACATCAGTCATTCATTGTTTAACTTTAACAATTATATATATATATATATGTATATAAAATCATTAATATAACATATGCTATGCAATCTATGCAATTATATTCTGTATCATTGTTAATATAATTATTCTATATCATATTATATATGTATATATTTTAAATGAAGTTATTGCATTTGGGGTGATAAGGCTTCCGTCAAGAGTCATAGACTAACAAATACCCAGTATCAGAATTAGAAACTTCCTTGTTGGTCACAGGAGTCCAAGAGACTCTCAAAACAATAAAGTCTATTGCCATTGTCCTTGGTTGCCTTGGACTTGAACTTGAACTAGAACTTGAACGTAAGTCCCTATTTCTGGAGGCAGCACACACTTAACAGCACTTGGAGTAACTGAAGACCATATTTCAAAGGATTGCTCAATAATCTCATTTGCAATTTTTAATTTCTCTAAGGTGTTCGTTCTCTAACTGTAGCATGTCTATTCCCTTACAGGTAAAAAGCCGTGAATATNAATGGACATAATGTGTGCAGGAGAGATTAAAGATAGACATGTGAAGAGAAGGGGGAGATAAAAGGGTTTGGAAGAAACAATGGACAGGTGTGCATGATTTACTGTGTACTATTGATGAGTTTTAAAGTTATGACAGCAGGATTCAGAGTGGCTTCAAAATCAGGGAATTTGAAGAAATTGTAATGTATTAGGTAGGAGGCTAAAAAAGGACCCAGGAGAGAGTCATTTTCCATTTCTACCATTTGGAGTCCTTTAGAGGCTGAATGTCAGGAGGCTACCTAGGGTTTTACAGGAATTTTGGGAAATAAAAGATCTGTGTAGGCTACTGTCATGATGCAGTGGAGCCTGTGTAGGCCAGGTCATCTAGAACTATAAACATTTTTCTTTATTGGGGCAAGGGGTGGTCTAAAATAATTTTATTGACTAGAAATTGTACTAGTATAACAAAAAATGAATAAAATTGGGGAGGGTGGATAAATGTTCACTAACTCTGTTGGCCCATTTATATTGTTCATTTTAAGGTATGATTAATCTTTAAGGGTTTTACAATTTTTATATTTATCTTTAGTTAGTCAATGGCATTTACCCTCAATATTATTTAGTAGATCTTAGTGTTGTGGAATATTATTTTAAGTAGGCAAAGATATGTTACATCTGTTTATGCTGCAGAATATTACTTTAACTATGTGAAAGTATGTTACATTTGTTTCTGCTGCCTTTGTTAATGATGTAAAGATGTGTTACATTTGTTTTTGCTGAATTTATTTAATTATGTAAAGATGTGCTGCATTTGTTTCACTTTGCCTGCCTAAGGCACCTGATTGCTCTAATAAAAAGTGGAATGGCCAATAGCTAGGCAGAAGAGGGATAGGTGTGCCTGGCAGGCAGAGAGAATAGGTAGGAGGAGAAATCTAGGCTCCAGAGAGAAGAAGGAGAGAATGAGGAAGAGAGAGATGGGCACACCTGGGTCCAGAAGCCAGGCAGCCACCAGCCAGCCAGAAATGGAGACAGCAAAAAAGTAAGCTATACAGAAAAAAAAAAGAACGGTAAAAAAGCCCAACGCAAAATGTAGATAAAGAGAAACAGATTAAAATAAGAGCTAAACTAAGGCTGAGCTTTCAAAAACTGATGTCTCCATATCATTTAAACCTCTTCTACTTTGTTTGTGTTAATAGAAATGAAGAGAAGGTGTCAAAGTAATCTGAAGGGAAAGGCCTCTTAGAGGAAATTGTAGAAAATCAATGTATGCAGCCCTTAAGGAGACTATAACGCAGTTAATTGTTTATTGTTCTGTGACTTCCTTTAGCCCATTCATTAAGCAGCTGATATGAGACACATATGGTTCAATTGTTCTGTGTCTTCCTAGTACTAAACTTATTCAGGAGGAAGCATGCATTAGAATTATGACATGATGTCCTAATAAGAGAATAGAGTCTTGGGTCTGTTCCCAGACCAAGGTCAAGACCAAAGCCCTACCCTCAGATTCCTGGGATGCCAACATGCAAGAGAAGAGGGACAATGGTGCTGGCTGGAAAGCTGTAAACAGAAGTGGTGGAATGATGAANGACTGTAGAAAATTTACTAAATAAACTGAAGGGTAAATATGGTCACTAGAAAAGATTGACATGCATTAAAGTGTGATGGAAGTGGTATACCGGTGGGGGTGGGTTCTGATTAAGAAAATCCAATGAAAGTAACTCAATCATTTTAACTCACTTTTTTTTTTTTTCTTGACTTAGGACTGTATAAAAATGTTGGAAAATACCTTGACTTTACTCAGCTTTGCTTTGAGACTAAAGTAAATCATTTCACATGTAAGTCAGAGTGGGTTGTAAAAATCTCCAGTTGACATTGGAAATAAATATGTGCCACCCCCAGTAAATGTACGCTAAAAGAAGAATTCCCATCCTGTGATAGTTACTGTTTTTCTCACAGTTTTTAAAAGTCTGGAAAGTTTTTAGAGGCACCACATCCCCCACCTCCTCCTTTAAAAAGCAGTGATGTTACTCTCTGGATATTTTTGAAACAATTCAAGCCTGTTTTCCTACGCACTATCAGTTTTGATAAGGCCAAGTCCAAGAATGGAGAAACAAAATGCGCTCTTTACAAATTGCCAGTCCTCGTCTGACTGCCAAATGTGTACCTTTTCGGACGTGCAGGAGGACTCTTTTGGGAGTGGAAATGGCAAAAGAAAGAAGGAAAAATCTACTTAATGTTTTATGGACTTATTAAAAGAAAGCCTCTCCTTTCATTAGCTATGGAAAAAAAACATTAATATAGAAAAGAAGGCAAGGAACTGGAGCAGACGCCGATAACTGCACCTCCCAAGGTAACCGTATCTGCATATCAGTAATCGGTTTTCTGAATTTTAATGATAGTTTTCAAACAGGGCTCATGATTCAGTGGGGGGCAGTAAAACTTTACACTATCTGTTTAAGACTTTCTGTCTCTTTGTACACACTTTTGATTACAGCTTTGCTCAAGGTACTAGACCAAGGACTCGGAATCATGCCAGACTTTTAACATTACAGCCTTTAAGTACGAGGGGGCAAAAGGGAGTTTCGTGGGGGAAATTAAAGTGGGATTTTGTCAAGTGTTGTTGTCTTAAAAAATTTCATAACTTTCTGTGAGATTTTTATGTAAAAAATACAATTTAATCACAATCTCACCCCCCATAAGACAATCTTTTCTTGTGGCTTTTCTATTAGTCATTTGAACAATGAAAAGGAAGGAGCAGGCTTTTTGGACTAAGAGTGAATAGTTATTTCTTGAACATGCAAGGGTGTCAAAGAGTTTAAGACTGGCAAAAATATTATGTTCATGCATGGTAAAAATCCATTTTATGTCATTAAATATTCTCACCATTATACAACTGATTTAATATTTTTCTTTCAAAATTTGAAAAGAATTTATCTTCAAATATGTTGAAAATTTTACCATTGTTCCTTCAATTTATACACTGAAGTTGAGGTTCAAACTGTAATATAATTTCTTATTTCCAATGACTGGTGCATATACTGGTAGTATTTGCATAAGCTCATTACACTCTGACTTTTATTAAGGAAAAAATTCAGTTTTGTCAATGTTTGAATATAAAGTAAGATAAATCAAGAATAAAATTGAACCTTAGAAATGAAGACTTGAATATTCCATATAATAAAATAGAGTGAACATTAGATTTACATTGGTTCCTATAGACTAGTTCATTCATAATGCCTCAACAGGTACAAACTATATTGAATTAGGGATTTTTTTTTCTATGAATGTAAGAGGCACCAAGCAGATGTGCTTTGTACCAGATGATTTCATATTTCAATGTGACAAAATAGATGAGCCACATAAAGCCTAATTTCAGTTGCAAATTGCAAGCTGGAATAAGTTCCAGAATAGTAAACAATTAGCTGCTTTATTTTCTTTTTAATAAGACTAAATTACCAGATAATATCTACTGGCATCAACTTGGCTAATAAAAATCTGTTTAATAGGATTTGCCATTTTTCCAATTGCTATCATGATCAGCTTTGCATTTTGATTATCTCTAAACTTTGCCTCAATTTTCTCCTAGAAAAGCTCTCGGTGGTAATTGCTTTAACATTTATTCCAGGTCAAGTGGTTAAGGATGAATAATGATCTGTCAAAAATGTACAGTAATGCCGTCAATAGAGCAATTACCATTTAGCTAGAGATTATTATGGCAAAAGAGCACATGAACTGGGCACAATAAACAGAACAACAGAGAAAACAGGGCAAAGGGATTGACTGTTTGCAAAACCTGTGTGTTTTCTACTTGTTCCTGACAGGTATTAATTGTCTTCCAAGACCAATTAACCATGCCCACAATGGTCTTCCTAGTATAGAACAAATTAGGTACATTTCATTACTGATAAAAGAAAACACACAGTTATTCAGCTCATGTTTAATATTCCCAAAAAGGTTGTCTCACTTACATGTTCTGCTATAGTATTTATTTCTGCCTGCTCTCTGTTTCTTTCAGGAAGGCCCACCACAGAGTATATTAGTTGTCTATCATAGCGAATCACAATTAAATGAATGCTAATGGGAGGTGACAACACCTGCTTTCGTTGTCAATATTACTACAAAGACCCAATTTTTCAAAGTGTTTCTGTAGAGGACACAATGAATAACCCTATAACTCAATACAGTACTACTTGGGGGGATGATAAAGAGGAAATACGATGTATATCCAGTCAACATGCCACNGTGTAGCTGTTCCCTTAATATCTGGGGCAAAGGGGAAGCCTTAAAACAGTCTTCAAGAGAAAATGAAAAACAGTCTTTGCTTAGAGGAACTTCTGTGGTGCTAGTAACATTTCAGCACTTCCTGGACAACCTTTAAGTCACTAGGAGCAAGCTATTGTCTGGCTCACCTTATACTGTCAGTGACGGATAGTCAGTTAGAAGAAAGAGTGTCTCATTTTAATTTTAATGGAAATGAATTCAGAAAATTGGCCACAGGTTACCAGAATTTTCTTTTATGTTTCTTTGTCCACTAACACATTCAGAAAATAGTTCTTTGATTCTATTCCGTGGAGTATGATGATGTGGCCCCAGTGGGGGTTACAGACTGGGGTAAAATCAAAACTCATTCAGCAGCTGTGACTATGATGTTTTTGTTTTGCTTTTGGTTTTTGAGACAGGGTTTGTCTGTGTATATCTGGCTGTCCCTAATTCTGTAGACCAGGCTGGCCTCAGACTCAGAGATCTACTTGCCTCTGCCTCCCAAGTGCTGGAATTAAAGACATGCTCCACCTCTATCTGGCAGTGACTATGATTTATTTAACCTCAGCCTTAATTTTCTCACCTGCAATGTGGAATAGTTACTATATAGCATCTACTTATTATGTACATGCAATGATATGTCTGTGAGGTGTTAGGTAGACTATCTGGTGCATTTGATAAATGTTAACGGTACAATACAATCCAAAGACAGTAATACAGAAATTTGCCCTCAGTATGGAATAGGATTTCTATATAGCAAATGAAACAATGCACATGGTGACCACTAAGGTGGTGATGCACTTGAGTGTGGAGCACACATGCCTTAATAGAGTTCATCAGAGACTTTTCCCCATTTAAAAGATTGGGAGAAAGTGTAGGCTACNGCAGTCCATAGGAACTACTGCCTTTCCTCTGTTTCCTCTGATGTACAAATATATTGAGATCTATTCTACAGTTTTCATCCCTTTTACTTACCAGTACAACCAATCTACCAATCTCCTGAAATATTTTTCTGCCTATTATTTCTTTCATTATAAAAAAAAAGATACAACCCCAAACCATTGTGTTTTCTTCTGAATTTCTCTCATATTCTTAAGTTAGAATGCATTTTAAGTTCTCAAGAAAAGGATTAGTATAGGTAATTTCCCAAACTCAATAGACGTCATAATTACTTCCTGTATTGTAATTCACTGGTCTGCTATCTAAACTGTTTAGATCTTGGCTGCATACAGACTCTTCTTAATATTTACTTTCAACAATTTCACTTACCTTCTGGTTCCATATAATAAGAGGACAATCTATGGAGCCAGACTTCCTGCATTCGGTCCCTAAAGCACCATATGTGTTTAAACAACTAGGTTCCCAATGTTTTGGGTTCCTCACTGTAATACAAGAGTCTATGAAAGACCATAAGTTCACTGTGTTGTTACAAAGTATGCCAACAATGAGCTTACATGGCACCTATTAATCTCTATGTATATATCAGTCACAGTAAGATTTCCCTGCCCCCTCCTTCTTGAAACCCTCATTTCCCTTGGCATCTTTAAAATCTTTTTCTCTTGCCACTACATTTTCTTGGTCAATATTTTATTGCATCAAGATTGGATGGACCCTTTAGATTGATGGTATTCAATTTCCATGTTAAGTTCTTGGTTATGGGCCATCTGTTTTTGTATTCTTCATGAGTGAGCAACAGAGAAGAGATCCAATNATTTCCTATTCCTTATTGCTTCCTAAGNGGCATGTTTAGATCCTTTAGATCCATGTTTAAAACTGCCTGAGTGTTTCTTTAAGAAATGAACTCATGTCACCCTACCACCATTCTTCTGTGGATCCACTTACNCCCACGTTATTTCTTGCGTATGGCACCACAATCCATTTCCTTTATCACCCAGAAATTTGTACTTCATTCGTCCTAACTAGTCACTTTGTCTTACTGTTTACTATTCTTTAATCCTTTCCATGGTGCTTTCTACAGTTATCCCCATGTTCTCATCGTCTTTAAATCTATCCTTAAGTTGCTTTAAGATATAGTTTGAATTCCTTGCTATCATTCTTCAGTCCTTGCCTTGACAGACTTGTTTTTATTTTTTTAATTTATTTTATTTTTATTGAAAATAGATTATTTTCTCATATAATATATTCTGTTTACAAATTTCCCTCTTTACTCCTTCCAGTTCCTTCCCACCTCTCCTCCCCTCTAGATTCATTTCCTTTCTGTCTNTTATTAGAAAAGAACAGGATTCTAAGAAATACAACCATATATGACAAAATAAAATATAGTAAGATAAAACAAAAATCATCGCATCAAGCCTGAATCCAACAGAAGGAAAAGAGCCCTAAGAGCAGGCACAAGAATCAGAGACACACTCATTCACATACTCAGGAGTCCCATAAAAATATTAAGCTGAAAGCTATAATATATACCCATAGGACCCAGTGCAGACCTCTGTTGGCCCTGTCTTGCTGTTTCAGTCTCTGTCACTTCATATGAGCCTTGCTCAATTGTTTCAGAGGACCTGTTCTCTGGATATCCTCCATCCCCTCTGGCTCTTACACTCTTTCTACCTTCTTTTCTACAGAGTATCCCTGAGCTCTGGAGGAGGGAGATTTAATGGAAACTTCTCATTTAAAGCTGTGTGTTCCAAGGACTCTCTTTTTTCCTTTTTGCTTAATGTCTTGTTGTGGGTCTACACTTGTTCTCAGCCCTGACAGACTTCTGACACAGCTGTTATAGTGCACCACTGACAGCTGAGCATTAGATTTTGTTTGACAGCATCCCTTGTAGATAGGTGCCACATAGTTTTAGGTTCTGGTTGATGGGGTAACACAAAAAATGATATATACCATTCCCAAAGCTTGCCATTAGAGGACCAACATTTGTTAGCCATTCTTCTTTTCATATCTTTCCAGCTGGAGATCAAGACAGATAATCTACCATGGACCCAGAAATGGAAAATTCGGTTAAAAGTGAAAGAGCCCCCNCAAAGGCACCATCATTTGAGATATTCTTAAATGTGGCCATTGGTATCCTTCTTAGGAAGAAAAAAAGAGTCTATTTATTTAAAGACTTGGGCTTGTGGTCTTTTTGTTATGAAAGCATAGGCAGGTGTCTAATCTGTCCTCCTGGAGTCATTATATCCCTCCTTCACTCCAGCTCAATGAACTCCTTTCAGTTCCACAAAGGTCTCATGTACNTACCACTTCTGGCTTTTCACATATGATTCCTTCTTTTTATCATGTATTTTCTTTTCTCATTCTCCCTTCAATCTGAAACTCCAGTGTATCCCTCAGGGCTAATTGCAAGACNACTTCCTTTTGGAAGCTTTCCGGATCATCTTCCTCCATTCCAGACTATAAAAGAGGCCTAGGCCATGAACTCCCAAGGATCTGGACCTTACAAGTCAATCCACTGACCACCAGTAATTTTTCAATCATTTGTGTTGAGTGGTAGCGGGTAGGCTTCCTGAACCTGGGAATCACTCTTGTCTCACAGTTGGTTCTTCCCTGCTTTACAGGTTGTCTGGCATAAAATAGACCTTCAATACATCTTTGTTGTATAAGATTCAATTCAAACTCAGCATGACCAAAACCCAGTTAATTATCNTCTCTCCTTAGCCCCCAGCTGCTTTCTCTCCTATGATTTATGTNTTAGTTAATGGCAATTCTATCTCTCCAGTTACCCTAGACAGAAAACTGAATACTAACGCTTCTTTGTCTTTCNGTTTCTTCACTTTTTATTCTGTTTGCACATGGAGTTGTTTCTAAGATCCCTTTGATAAAACGGCTACATTTTCTTGGCTTTTGATTGTCACTGCCTTTATTTTCCTCCCTGGACTTGCCCAATAGTTCAATCTCAACTTCTCTTCCTATGAACAGTCTTCTTGTGTTCCTAGTTTTCTCCTTCAATTGCTGTAGATGATTCCACTAATATTCATCTTCTTGAAGTCTTTCCAGCTCTATTGCAGATATCTGACATTGGCAGCCACCTGATTTTCTATCTCACAATTAATATGGTCTTGCTATAGATTTCTATATTTACTGATTTTTATGACCTTGGTCTAAGCCAATATTTTTCTCACCTTAAGAGAAGGGACTTATAAGAAATATTCTTCCAACCAGTGTCTAGAAGTAAAGACTTCNAAACTGGTGAAATATGAATTAGTGATCTGAGAAACCTTGGTTTAACCAAGATAAACTTCTTGATATAACCCAAATAAATATATCATTCTATTTCACTCCAATGAGCACATGACATTTTCACATCCTGTAATAATCTTCCTCCAATCAAGCTCAAATGTCTCAAAACTGGAGTTTTATTTAGGTCTTCTGAGTTTTACTGAGGACAAATCACAGAAACCTAAAATTTCTGAAGTCATATGTTTGGAGTTTATTCCTGCCCCCTAGGGACAAAAGTGAATCAGAGTAGAACTGGTGGATATCAAATTGCCATATATATTAATCATATTAGTGTGGGAGTAGTTAATAGAAAACTTTAAAAAACTGAAGAAGAGATTAGCAAGAAAGCCCTTCTATGAGTCTTAAAATGACATTCAAAAGAGAGGTGCAGAAAGAAAAGTATGGAATTTTAAGGATAATTTAAGATGCTACCCCACTGTCCAGACTAGATGATGGGTAGATGATGATTCCGACAAATAGAAACAGGTGCTAGGACTACAAAGACAAAAGCAAAGGTAGGCTACTCCTCCAGGCAATTCTCAAGAGCGGTTGTTGGTCTAGTAGCATTGGCATCTCTTTTTAGCTTTTCAGAAATGCAGGTTTGAGGACCTACCACAGACTCACAGAAGCACAGATCTTGGGGTGGGCTCAGCAATCTGATTTACCACATGCTTTTGGAACTAGTGAATTATGTGGAATTCTGAGAATCTCTAACCAAGGCTGAATGTTTTATGCATAAAGGATCCTACTCAGTTTTTGCCCCTAAGGGCATTAGAGTGTTCTCAGTGCTATACCTAGAGAAGTCATTTAATAATTGGCCCAAGAAAGAGACATCATTTTGAGATATCATTATCAAAACAAGTAATTTTGAGACATGATATATTATTTTATATATTTGACTATTCAATTTGAGTAAATAATCTTCATAATGATTCATTTTAAACCTTGATTTTCTCAAGAGTGTGCAAAAGTCCTATCAAAAGCCAGTTCTCAGAGTAGTGAAGACTGGGTATGATCTTAAATCTTACTATGTCTAAAATTCTGCTGCTTTTCATTGAATTATGGTATTTTTTCATAAGTTTGGAAAGGCATTGGATGAATTTATTTTAGGAGAGGCTGCTTTTTAAAAATAAGCTTTGTGTTAGTTACNTTTCTATTGCTATGATGAAATACCATGACCAAGGCAGCTTATAAAAGAAGGTGTTTAATTGGGCTTGCAGTTCCAGAGGGTTTGAGTCCATGATTGTGGAGCAAAGGCATGGCATCAGGAACAGGTAAGAGCTCACATCTTGAATCACAAGCAGGAGGCAAACAGATCTCACTGGAGGTGGTGGGGGGCTTTTGAAATCTCATTTGTCTCCAGTGACATCCCCTCCATTAGTGCCATGCCACCTAATCCTTTCCAAACAACACTACCTGGGGCCCAAGTATTCAAATATCCAAGACTTATGGTGACATCTCTTTCAAGCCACCAGAAAAATAGCAGAACATATTGTTGGTTGTTTTTGTATCCTAAGAATGTGAGGTTTACAATATCTTTCNNCATTAAGGGGGAGAAGCCAAAGCAACAGAAATAATTAGGTATATTCAAGATGCATGGGAATGAATATGTAATTCCTAAAACAATGTTGGAATGGTCATAGTCCAACATAGGATANACGCAGGTCAGTTAATACACAATAGGTTTCATATGACCAAATATGTTAGAGATGAGAATGTAAAGAACTTTCAATGTAAAATAGTGAAAGGGTACATGAGTAGCATCTTTTAGCCTTGTCTTAATAAAGGAGACNTGTGGCCATTTGTGGAAAGAATCCAGGGATGTGCAAGAAACTTTCTGGATGAAAGATGTCAAAATACTTAGAGCAGCCTGTGTTTCACGATGCGACTATTGACTTCAGCAGAGTGCAACATTTCTACTGGTCAAGTAATGATGACTTTGGAAACCTTTCCCTTTCAAGAGATGTCAGGNTGAGTTATGGGCTTCCTTCATCCATGTCCCAGAGATGACTATAGCAACTGGAGCTGTTTTTCACCCTCTAAAGTGGTTGTGGTTTGCCAAGAAGCACAAGGAATGAGAGTTAAAGATGAGGAACAATTTGTTTCAATGAAAGAGGACCAACAAATACATGCCAAATGATTTTATATTAGATAGAAAAAACTATTGAGATGAACAGGTACTACATTAGTTTATAAAAAGGAAAACTTAAAAAAAAAACCTCTTTATAATAGCAATGAAGGTATTTGAAGTGGAACATGAATCAAGGTAACCTGGGATTCCTTAGCACAAGAGACTCTTACTGTTAATAAAGTGCATATTAGACTGAGTTGAGTATCTGTTTTATTTAGAATCGTTTAATAGGACCCCAAAGAATTATACCAAGGAACATATCAAAGACAATACTG